>CAUOFW020001580.1:357625-528685 GCA_963454935.2 Ilex paraguariensis
TTTTTTTTTTTTTTTGAAAGCCTGGTAATGGCTAGGATACTAAAAAATACTGAATTATTTGTGAGGCAGGTTGTCTTTTTTGCGGAGAGAGACATATATCCTGGAGAAGAGATAACTTATGACTATCATTTTAACCATGAGGATGAAGGTAAGAAAATTCCCTGCTTTTGTAATTCAAAGAATTGCAGGCGTTATTTAAATTAAGAAAACTTGGTGTACATTATTCCTTGTTCATATTTTGCAACAATATATCCAATATGAGCATCAGCTTTTGGCTTCTCTTCACCGTGGGTTAATTCCAATTTTTCCAGTCACATTTGCACAGAGACATCCATAAACGCTGTCACTGATATTTATACTAACTGGCATCGGGTACCTTTGCTGCTATAGAGATTGTGTTAAGGGAAAATAAGTGCTTGAATGTGTTTTACAGGACCATGCCTGCCAAGAGTCAATTACCTGGCCATAGTTAACATACTTTTTCCATACGAAGATTTTAGTTCCTTTGTCTTGGTTGAGCATTTCATTTGTTTGAATGAATGCTCCCAATAGGTTGAGGAAACTTATACTGTCGATGAACCTTAATGCTAGCACGTTTACCTGTGCCATCGAGCAAATTTTGTTGCGCAGATATGTATCTGCTCGTAATTCACAATCTCTCAGATGATGTGGGGAGTCCACCAAGTTGCAGTCCGATATTGACTATAGGATCATGTGGCAATGTCTGGGGAATACAATTACTAATGCGGTTATAATGACAACTTGGGTTGGTTCAAGTTCTACCTGCTATGGGTCCCTCAATGGTGTCGACTACTGGCAACTCTAGATTCTGTTGAACAATTGCCACCGATCTCAAGTGCCCAATGTTGAGTTTAGGGTTCTTTCTGAATGGAGAGACGAGACCATTGGTGTCAGCATGTAGCAATGATCACGTACAAGGTTTCAGGATGAAGTTGGGGAAATCCCAACAAATATTACCAAATAAAAGCAAGCAAATCAGAAGGCCACAAACACAGGCACTTGAATCAGCAGAGCAAGAAACATGCGAATGAGTCGAAGATTCCAGGAGCCTTCTCTTCTTTTTTTTTTTATTTATTTATTTAAAAAAAGATATCATTTGCCTTTTGCACATTCGGAATAAAGAAGGTTCCAGTCCCAGGGGTTGGCAGGTGCTCACAGGCAGGAATCTGACGTGAACCCACGTTACCCACCCCATACATACATGCAACTTTAATGGTAAAATCATGGAATATTCACCTTATTTACGATACTATTTTTGATGGTGAAGTTCCATATAAAGAAATCATGAGATTGGGGATCCTTCGAGAATTAGAAGAAGACTTCCCTCTCCAAAACACTTAACAAGCATTAGCTCTATGTAAAAAAAGGTCATCCCTCAACATAGGGACCCAAAATATAAGCTATAGCTGTATGCAGGACTGAAAAGAAATCAAAGATAAGTAGGCAACCCAATTGCAGCAAGTTTTGGACTTTCAATCCCCACCATATGTGTGTGTATGCAATTTAAAAACACAAAACTGATGATTACTTTCTCACTATTTTTCTCATGTGCCCCATCTGTATGATTGATGCTATAACCTAGCAGAAAAAAAGAGAAGAGTAATGTTCCTTACACATAAATAGTTATAACTTAATTGATCGTGTCCGTACTTAATATTGGAATATACTATTTATAAGAAAAATTATAGAAAATTAACTTGATTTTCATTCGATACACAAGCTTTACAAAACCGTGCAACATATTTACAAGTCCTATGGATAAAAACTTTCAAATAAGTTTGAAAGGAAGGCTCCGGATTTTGGCCTCCCAAAAAAACGGAGAACCGAGAATTAAGAACGGTTTTCCTACCAAAGTGGGTAGTGGCCAAAAATAAATGATTTGATGATGAGTATTTGACAGTTGGGCAGTCCCAAACTCCCCATTACACTAATTGCCTACAAGCAAGGGAAAAGTGAACTTGGTGGAGTTCTTAAAATATTGCCAGTTGCCCCCCTGCACATGCAAAAGCTCCTTATAAATACACTTGAAGAGATCTGGAGGGAGAGAGTTCAGACAATTTACAAAGTAAGAAAAAAAAAAGAGAGAAGGAAGAAGAAAGAAGTTTGAAGAGCAAAGCGGTTGCGGAAGACAAAAAAAATCTAAGCTATTCCACAAGTATAATCTCTGATTTCTTTCCCTACTCTTGGATTTAATCTGTTAAATCTTTGATTGCAGCGAATGGGTTCAAAACCACAGCAATTCGAAGCAATTGCGGCAACATCCAACCCTTCAAAAAATTACCAATTATAGGGATTTTCGACCCCTAGAGTTTGGACGATGGAAAGGATGTTCTATACTCTTCTCGGCAAAAACTTCACGCTCTCTTTGGATCAAGAAAAATTTCTTGGAAGCTTTCCGATTTCTTTCAGCCAAGTCCACATGTGTGAACAGACCCACACATACAAAAGAAATGAAGCCAGGTTATGCAAATTCAGTCTTGGTCCAGTCCATTTGTAGCAATGTTTCAACTCTTCTTGCCGAAGATTTCCTGTTGAATCAAGGAATATATAACAGGGGCAGAAAAAAAAAAAGAAATAACTCCTCTTCTTCGCAGTCCATTGTCTTGTGTAATAGAACAGTGGAGTTTCTTTTAACTCTTCCCATAATCAGTCTCAACAAGCATAAATTTCATGAGCCAACCTGTCCATTCCGAAGTCAGCTGCATAAATTTAAAGAGCCCCTGGCTCTTTAAAGATTGTGCTGAGTCGAAGGAATTTCCAACACCATCTGGCTCGGAGGTAAAGAAAATAGAGCATTTGACTCTATGCCGAAACACAACGATTTCAAACCCACTTTCCACAATCCCAACCTCTCCCAAATTACAAGCCAAGGAGTTTCCAAGTTAAGAGTCTTTGACTCTAATGGAGTTTTGAACTCTTCCCCATTCCATTTGTTTTGTCACTAATCACTTCTATTGCAACAAGCATTGACAGATAATAAAGAAAACCAAGCACGATGGCCGAATCAAACAAGGAGTCTTGGACTCTTATAATTTTCGTAACTTTATGCCGAGGACCAGTATGCTTTTTAAAAAAAATGGAGTTTCAAACTCCCTTTTTTTTAGTCACTCTCAAGAGTTTAAAATCTTTTGTTGGTCTTGGTTTTTCTAAAACCTAAATGATAGAGTTTCTGAAGTTTCAAATTCCTTAAAAAAAATATGGAGTCTTTGAATCTTCAACAAAATTTCATGGAGTCTTCGACTCCCCTTTACAAAAGGTCGTGTTGTGATTTAAGGAGTTTTCGACTCTTAAAGATCATTACGGTGCAAAAAATTCTAAAATTCTAAGATCTTGATGGCACTGAAAGAGTCTTGGGATCTTCGCAAACCAATTAAACTGCTAAATGAACAGTATTTTGAACTCTCTCCAAAGTCGCTACTGTTTTTTTACCAAAATAAGAGTCTTTGACTCTAATTCAAACTTTCTTATACATAAAAAAAAAATGGCATCTAAAAAGTCTTGACCGGACCCAATTCAACTTGGCTAGAGTTTCAAACTTTTTCAAAGAATCTGGTATTGGGTCTAGCTAAAGAAAATGTACCAAAATCAAAGCATAAAATTCTGGAACTTTTAATTCTTTAGTGCTAGCAAAGAGAAGAAATTCTCAAAGAAGCCACTCGTAGCCACAAATGACTTATCTATATAATAAAGTATAATAATTTAAATCTCAAAAGATAAAAAAAATAATTTTTTCTATTTATGGTGAAAATCGTTTTAAATTTTATTTTAAAGTTAATCTAATGACTAATATTAACACTCCAAATTTAATATGAAAAATAAGGTTCTAAGGATGTGTTTGAAGTGATTTTTTAAAAGTACTTTTAGAAATTATTTATCATAATTAAATTAAAAAAAAATAGTGTTTGAAATCACCCTACCACTACCTCTACCACCACCACCCCCTTCGCTCGCTCTACCACCATTACCATTAACACCACCACTGTCGCCACAATCACTATCGCCGCCCTACCATACCCACCATCCAACCACCACCCCCTTACCACCACCATCACCACTTCCATTGTCCCACCACTACTCTACCATCATCATTACCACTACCACCACCGACTCACCACCACCACCGCCCCACCACCACCATCCCCACCACTACTAATACCGCACCCTACCATTATCACAACTGTTGTTGCACCTTACCATTATAGCTACTATCCCACCATCACCCCCACCGTCCCACCACCACCGCCATGACCATCACCAACTCACCACTGCCACCCCCACCATCGCCACTACCCCACCTCCACCCTCACCCTCACTGCCCACCGCCACCCACCACCGATTACTACCATTGTCGTCCATGGCCAACACCTACCACCATTGTCATCTTATTCTTATATTTATTATCATTACCACCATCATCCCACTATCATTGTCGACCCACCATTAGCATTCACCATCACCCATCTTCGCCTACCATCGTCATCAGCCACTGTCAACAATCCCACCACACCAACCACCACTACATGTCATCGCCCACCCTTGCAACCGCCCATTGTCACCTACTCTTGCCACACTTACCACCACCGCCATTCGCCATCACCCATCACACTATCGCTTAAAAGTACTCATCGTCGCTCACCACCACCGTCGTCGTTCCACCAGCACCATTGCCAGCCATCATCACCGTCATTCACCACCATCATTGTCACCCATGGCTGCCACTACCATCATTGTCACTCAAAACTTGCCACCACCATTACCAGTGATATCCACGGCTATTACCACCACCATGATCGTCACCTTACCCCACAACCATCACCGTCTCCCACCCATCACCACAGTCGCCCACCACCACTACCAACGCTCACCTCCACTACAATCAGTGCTTAAATTTTTTTATCTCTCATTTATATTTGTGATTTGATTTTGGATTTGAATACAAATATGTTGATTATTTATTTTATTACTTCGTGCCTTTAAACACAGAGAATAACTAGTCTTCTTATAAGACAGATTCTAAACTTTAAATGCATTTTAGAGTTGATAAAATTCACTCACTTGGCAATCCACATGCAACCAAGTCTGTAAAATCACCCATGAAACACGTGAAAGACTCTTCGATTCTTTTTGGCAAAGAATAGAGTTTTAAGTCTAATAAATCCTTTGATTTCTCTCTACAAAACCTACTGGTACAGCCCATAAAAAGATTGTTGGTGGACAAAAAAATTTAACTTAAAGAGTTTGTAACTCAATTAAATTGATATGGAGTCTGTGATTTTTTTAAGTGACAATTTGATTCACCATTTTTTTTGGAGTTNTTACCATTATAGCTACTATCCCACCATCACCCCCACCGTCCCACCACCACCGCCATGACCATCACCAACTCACCACTGCCACCCCCACCATCGCCACTACCCCACCTCCACCCTCACCCTCACTGCCCACCGCCACCCACCACCGATTACTACCATTGTCGTCCATGGCCAACACCTACCACCATTGTCATCTTATTCTTATATTTATTATCATTACCACCATCATCCCACTATCATTGTCGACCCACCATTAGCATTCACCATCACCCATCTTCGCCTACCATCGTCATCAGCCACTGTCAACAATCCCACCACACCAACCACCACTACATGTCATCGCCCACCCTTGCAACCGCCCATTGTCACCTACTCTTGCCACACTTACCACCACCGCCATTCGCCATCACCCATCACACTATCGCTTAAAAGTACTCATCGTCGCTCACCACCACCGTCGTCGTTCCACCAGCACCATTGCCAGCCATCATCACCGTCATTCACCACCATCATTGTCACCCATGGCTGCCACTACCATCATTGTCACTCAAAACTTGCCACCACCATTACCAGTGATATCCACGGCTATTACCACCACCATGATCGTCACCTTACCCCACAACCATCACCGTCTCCCACCCATCACCACAGTCGCCCACCACCACTACCAACGCTCACCTCCACTACAATCAGTGCTTAAATTTTTTTATCTCTCATTTATATTTGTGATTTGATTTTGGATTTGAATACAAATATGTTGATTATTTATTTTATTACTTCGTGCCTTTAAACACAGAGAATAACTAGTCTTCTTATAAGACAGATTCTAAACTTTAAATGCATTTTAGAGTTGATAAAATTCACTCACTTGGCAATCCACATGCAACCAAGTCTGTAAAATCACCCATGAAACACGTGAAAGACTCTTCGATTCTTTTTGGCAAAGAATAGAGTTTTAAGTCTAATAAATCCTTTGATTTCTCTCTACAAAACCTACTGGTACAGCCCATAAAAAGATTGTTGGTGGACAAAAAAATTTAACTTAAAGAGTTTGTAACTCAATTAAATTGATATGGAGTCTGTGATTTTTTTAAGTGACAATTTGATTCACCATTTTTTTTGGAGTTTTAAATTCCTATAAATTAAATAATGTAGAAATTAAATTAAAGAGTTTAACTCTTTACTAATTTTTTGGGTTTAAAACTCCTCAACGATCTTTATGAAAAAAATCTTGGACTCTTAAAATTTTTTTGACTTTGTAACTCACAAAGAGTCACTAATTTTATATAGAATTTAATTCCATGAAGTCACAACCTATGTGAATCCTAAAATTCACGTAATCTAGAGTCATTTTAAATACAACTCAAGTCCATACCAAAGAAAAATGGGTCATTTACCCATTTCAACTCAACTCAACTCAACTCAAATAAAATTCAAAATTAAATGAGTCATTCACTCATTTAAAACCCCACTAAATTTCAAAATTATTTTTCATAGACTACATCTGACTTGATTCTCTTTCGGATACGCAAGCAACCTAGTTAAACTAGGTGCAGTCACAAATCTGAAAAAAAATTCTTGTAAGCCAAATGGGTCTTACACCTATATTAAATCAAAGGGTCATTTATCCATTTCAAACATAATAGACATTTTGTCCATTCAAAATCAATGAGTCATTTACCACTAATCTTACCCAATAAAAACTAATAATAATTTAATTTTTGCGAACTACAAATCGGTTTGATCCCAATAACGGATACATAGAGTAGCCAAGGCAATTAACCTAGGAGCCACCATCACAAATATTATTATTATTTCTCGTTAGAATCAAAGGGTACATAGAGCAGCCTAGACAATTAACCTAGGAGCCCTTGTGGTGTAAATAGTAACGTGTCATAATTTTTCGTCAGAATCAAAGGGTGTTCTCTTAAAGCAAGAGATTATAATTAATGGATATATATTATCTGGAATGGGTCTAACCTACATTTAATAAAACTCGTATAATTCCTCATTATATGAGTGAAGTCATGTTTGACTAAATATTCAACTTTTTACCCAACACTCCCTTTGTTGATAGTAAAAATTTGTTGTTGCTCTTTGGCTGTGGATTAGGCTTTCGAGCCAATCTACGTAAATTTGTATTCTATATTTTTCTATTTCATTTCGAGTATTTATTTGTGGTCTTTGTTTACAACAAACACACTTGCAACTTTCGTGCTATGACTTGATCCCGAACATCATGAAAATTGACTTTAATGTGTTTGGTTCTTGCGTGGAATACAAGATTAGATGAAAGATAGTCACTCCAATGTTGTCACACCAGAGCTTTGGAATTTGCAGGAGAGGTGCACCAAGATCAGAGAGCAGAGAGGTTATCCATTGAAGTTTAAAAGCGGTATTAGCAAGACTTTTATACTAAGCTTTAGTACTACTTCGAGCAACAATCTATTGTTGTTTGAAACTCCAAGAGACTAAATTGTGGCCATGAAAAACCAGATAGGCTAGTGTGTTTTAAATACCTTAGTATTCTTTTGACCGTTTTCTAGTGTGGAATTAGTAGTCGGTGCATAAATTTACTTACTTTGTGAACTGAGTAAGCGATGTCTGGCCATGTGAGGGCAAGATACTGTAATCCACCAACTATACAGCGATACAAGGAAAGATCTTTGAATGGGGCACCATCAAATGTAGACAAGGACATTGGTGTGGGTGATGGCTTGGATTTGTTCATATCAGTCCGCTGAAGTAGATCCACAATATATTTGCGTTGAGTTAGAAATAGTCCCGCATCTATTTTCAAGGCTTCAATTCCTAGGAAAAAGTTGAGTTCACCGAGATCTTTAACTGGAAAGCCTCGATTGAGCTGCTGAATAATTTGATTGATTGCCTTGTGGTTTGAACCATTAACAATGATGTCGTCTACGTAAATCAGGAAGTAGACTGTGAACGTATTTTTGCAAAGGACATAGATCGAGTTGTCTGGTTTAGAGACCTTGAAACCAACGTGTTGCAACGTATCTGTGAGCCTAGAGAACTAGGCTCTTGGTGATTGGCGGAGACCGTACATACTCTTGTGTAACCTGCAAATGTGATTAGGATAATCTAGTGGTTCGAAACCAAGTGGCTGACACGTATATACTGCTTGCCCTCTAAAGGGATTGTATTTTCATGAGTGCTCCCAAGCGTAAGAGAATAATATCATGTAGTAACTCGAACAAAAAGTCTAAGCTCGTCTCCTCAAGGAAAGATTTGGAATCTAAGGTAATGAAAAAATAAAAAGAAAAAGCTACTTGAAGTTTGAGAGTTTGGAGATAAGCTATGAATGAAAATGAAATTCAATAATTGGAAAACTAGGTAATCTTTAGAATTCATCCCACTTATGAACGATAATTTCTACTCTAAATCTATAACTCATCTACTTTCGTATTCAAACTAGTACAAACGAATGATTTTCAACTAAACTCTTAAAAAAGAATCAAAATGAGTAATTGAGAGATAGTTTATGATAAAAGAATTAGTACTTTACAAGTTGCAAAAAACACCACTAATTAACCTTACCAAAACCAATTGTATACGGGTAATTGGGAAGTATGCAAACCAAATAGGTTTTTGAAAACAAAATTTAATCAAACAATTAGATAGACATTAAAAACCCTAGCATATAGTATAACCCTAATTCATAGTTGGGATTCGTTCTTCAAATTGTCTAGAGAAAGACTACTTACTCATGGTAATGTAAATAAAACAAGAAATTAAAGAGAACATGAGTAAATTCATGAAAGTAAAGATTAACTTAAAACTAATTGATTGTATTAAAAAATTGAATTAAAATAACAAAACTTTGAATACTGAAGACAACCGAACGTAAGATTGCTAGAACAAATGGAGGAAAATAACTTGTCAATAAAGAACAACAACAAAGCTCTGAAAATAACCCTTACACTCTCTAAACATCAAAACAGGGAACTACTAAAAAAAACTCCTAAATGTGATACCTGTATTCCCCAAAGGGTCATTTATTTATTCTACTTAGAAGAAGATTTTTCAAATCTTTGACATATATTCATTCCAAAATTATCTCCTCCTCTAATTGATTGAGAATCCCCAAAGGACATGGTATCTATGATCTTTAATTGAGCTTCCGGTGAAAATCTACCTTGACCTACCAGTAGCAACTCCTTCTGTAGCACGACCTATCAATAGCACATCTTTTACCTACTGGAAGCACTTTGCTCTGATAAAATTTCTGAAACTTCTCTGGTTTTTCCCATCGGTAACACATCCTTTACCTACTGGTAGGACTTCCTCTAACAAAGTACTATAAATTTTTCTATTGATTGAACATGTTCTAACTATCAGTAGAACTTCTCTGGTGAAAAACGGTGTAAACTTCTGTGAGTTCTTCTACCAATAGAACATGTACTAACTACTAGTAGGACCTCTGCAATAATCTTCTGTAGCTCAACCAATCGGTAGAAATAACTTATTACTGGTAGAACCTTCATTCTTCTGCCTTCGTACCGGTGGAACTTCTCTTTTCTTCCAAAATAACTTCCAAGGCTCCTGCCTTCACTTCTCCTGAGTAAACTCAACCCCAACTTATCTCTTGCCATCGTATTAATACTTAATCTCCACTTTTACACCATAATTAAGTGCAGACATAGAAATAAAAGCATAAGATGCAATATGCACTAAGTGAAGCAAATTAGTTTGTTAGCAAGCCTAAAGAGAATGTGTTAAGCTATAAAATAATGCAATATTGATTACTCAACACACCCCCGAACTTAGGTTTTGCTAGTCCCTAGCAAACATCAAACTAAGAAACTAATAAAAACAAACTTTGAAACATCCAAAGCTAAGGTTAACTTAAGTAATTACTCACGTTATAAGGCATAAATAAGAGGAACACAAGGCACATAAGATCCAAAAAAACATATTTCATTGAGTTCAAGTCCTTGATTTTACTTACATTGACTCAAAGAACTATAGCCTAGTCCTAGAGGTTCCCCCACTTTTGTGGAATATTCATATTTGTTTTGGCCCACCGTTGATGTTTGTAATTGTCTTCTTGAATGGTTCACTAGTGGACAATTTTTTTGAGTAATGTATTCGATATTGTATTGTTCAGACAGAATGGAAAGTGATGGGTTTACTATTGAATTGCATTATGCGGGTCATTTTGTATGGAATCCTATTGTTGCATATCAAAAGTGCAACCCTGATAAGATGTCACTTTTTGAATTAAGATGTATATATGAAGATGTGTGTTCAGAGAAGCCTTTCTCAGTTTCAATGCAGTATAGGTCACCTAGTTTTGGCCTAGATAGTTGGCTCATAAGTATAAATTCTGATAAGAAAACCATACACATGTTTGTAGTACACAAACGTCTTCCTATTGCTGTTATATATGTGGAGAGGTGTGAAGACCCAATAAGGATGTTGTCTCCAAATGGTGAAGTGATAGTTGAACCTAGGGCAATAGTAAATGGTGATTCAGACCATTCTAGTAGTAGTGATGAATCAAGCTAGATGAGAGAAAGGTTGGAGAAACCCTATGATGTAGACACATTTAATGGTTCTTGGTGTGAAAATATGACTGTTAAGACTAAAACTATGGGTGGTAAGACAAAAGATGAGGTAGCTAGAGTTCAAAATGTGGTTGCTAATTCAAAAATAACTAGTGGTTCAGAAAATGTGTTTGGTTCAAAAAAATGCAAATGTTGGTTCAAATAATATAGCTGTTGGTTCAGTAAATTTGAGAATTGTTTTAGGGAATGTACCTATTGGTTCGTAAAATGTGGCTGCCAAGGGTAAAGCTGGTTTTAGTGTATATCAAAATATGACAATTGGGAAATGAAATAGGCTTGCTAGGGATGAAATTGGGTCTTGTAGATGTGAAAGTATGTCTGGTAACGGTCAAACTGGACCACATATTGATGTATCAGGCTGGTATTTAGATGTTGAAAATGAATGGGACATGCTTAGCAAGAAAGGGTACTCAAATGACAATGATAATGATGGGTATCCTGAATTTGACGAAGAAAAAGACATGGACAATCCACAATTGACAGTTGGGATGAAGTTTGAATCTTCACAAATCTTTCGAGAGGCATTAAAAGAATGGGTTATACAAGGTGGTTATGACTTGAAATGGATTAGGAATGAAAATAAGAGGATCACTATGGTGTGCAGGCTTGGATGTGATTGGAGGATACATGCCTCTCCAATTAGGAGGTCTTCAACATTCTAGATAAAGTCCATCAAGGTAAAACATACATGTGGGAGGATTTATGAAAATCATCTGGTTGACTGTAGGTATTTGGTTAGGAGATATCTGTGTAGGTTGAGGGAAACAAAAAATTTGAGAACATTCAAAAGAGATGTTCACAAAGAACTGATGGTAGAAGTGAGTCCTAGCTCAATTTGAGAACTGATGGTACAGGTACCCAGCTCAGTTTGATGGGCAGTTCAATGTAGGTAATTTGACTATCGATTATCAAACCATGAGTAAGATTTTGCATTATAATGTTATGCCTAAGGGGTCCAATAAGAGGTTGCCTATTGAAAATATTATCTTGTTGTACGAGGTCATGCAAGGGTCACAAATAGACATTGCATTGTTTATATGGGGAATAATTAGAGACTACATATTGGAGAGACTAAGCCTATGGGGAATATGCCATTTGGGAGGATGATTACACAGTTTTGTATCTAGGCCAGAGTGAAGAAGACACACGAGGATCATTTGACTCCTCTGCAGAAGGGACCAATTAGCAGTTGATTAGAGAGGAAGAGTGATATGATGTCATGAGTTGGTACAGATAGACTGACATCCACTCCTGCACCTGTAGCTCCTTCATTTACCACTGTTCCAACTACTTTGGAAGTTACACTACCATAAAGGATTGATAAGCTAGAGAAGAGAATGGAGGGTAGGCATATGGATATGCAAGAGACACAGTCATAGATTCTAAGAGGGTTGGAGTTCTTAGCTATGGTTCAGAGGATGATGTTTGAGGCCTTGTTGCCTAGTGTGACGTATCTTCAGGTTCCACCACCTACCTCTCAGCCTACTAGTTCAGCGCCACCTGCCACCTCCTGCTTTTGTTACCAAGCTCGAGGAGATGTGCATGAGTTAGGCTGTTGTGATTCTAACGAGGAAGGAGTGGATGAGTCTAAGTATGAGTCAGGGGGGAAGGTTTGTAATTAGTCTATTTAGCTTTTAGTAGGAATGTCTAGTTTTGTTGTTCCTAGATAGTAGTCTAGTTGGGTTTTGTAATAGCCTAGGGTAGTAAGCTTTCAATTATTATCCTAAGGTTATTGTATTTTCAGTTTTTGTACCCTCCAACATTTATATATATTGGACATCCTTTGATTTATTTTGTGTTTTTAAATTTCTTCTTATGTTTAGTTTGTTGTGTGATTGCTTCTAATTGTGCATGATATGATGAATGGGTAAAAACATGTCCTTTATTTCTAGTTTGCTAGGGACTAGCAATGCTTAAGTTGGGGGGGGGGGGTATGTTTAGCACTTAATATTGCAGATTTCATTTAGTAGACCATTCATTTTATGTGTTTAATTAATAATATCTCTCAAATTTTGGTTCGATTACTGATTGTAGTCACTTGTTTTTGTAGGTGTGAAAAAGGTGATAGGGAGTTATGTTAATGCTATGGAATGAAGAAGGAAGCAAGGAGAAGTAATAGAGTAAAGGATGCACCAATAATTGAGGAAAAAGGTACTTCAATCGGTTGATCATCATACTTCAACTAGTTGATTAGGAGAAATGAAGATGCTGAGAGTACTTCAACCGGTTGATCACCATATTTCAACCGGTTAATCAGGGATTTGACAAAAGTTACAAATTACTGGGAGTGCATCAACCGATTGGTCATCAAATTTCAATCGGTTGATTAGGAAATGCTAAGACTAAAGCAAAGTACTGAGAGTTGTTCAACCGGTTTGTTGAAGCATTCCAACCGGTTGAAGAAGGACGATCAACAGGTTGAACATCACATTCAACCAGTTGATGCTAAGTTGGTTTATACAGAAACTTTTATGCAATATCATTCGTCAATGGGGTCAACTAAACACTTATGAGGGGCGGCTCGGAACTTCTAGGCAAGCATTCTTATTGGTTGATCTCATCTTCCAAGCTTCAAGTAAGGTTTCCCATTGGCCAAGCCAGGTGGACGAAGCTTCTTTGGCAATGCATCCACCATCTGGACCACACACCATGACCAATGAGAAGGGGGAATGGGGGTATAAATAGGGATATGTATTGTTAGAAGGGGGTACCTATATCTCTTTTTTTTCTCTTTTTCATTAAGTTTTTCACATAGACTATGGAGCATAGTTTTTGTAACTTTCCATTTTCAAAGCTTCGTCGAGGGTCGGAGAAGACAATTCTTGTGGGTAATTCAAAGTTTTGTTCTTGTGATATTTGCACTTATAAATTGTGAAGCACTTGTTGTGTGAGCAATCTCTTTAATTTAGTTGTTCTTTTCATATGATTACCATGTTAACTATTACCGATTTTGGAGCTATGAGTTTTGTTTCTAGCTAAATTTCGGTGCGATCTAATGGATGATTCTCATCCATAATCAATCATGATGACTCTCTAATGGGTTCTAATCAAGAAAATGTTTTGTAGGAAGGAAAAAACTAATTTTGAATATTAGTTGTTAAATGAATACTTTGATTTCTTGTCTACGGTCCATCAGGCACAAGTAATGCTTAGAACTCATTTTTACAATCTAAATTCTGAACATGCTAGTGTGTGATTTGATTTTTGTTGAATATCATCCGTTTGAGTGTGTTTGAATACAACTTCGAGTGACTAAAAATAGAGAGTCGAAATGTTTGGTTATAGTGAGTTGATTCATGAAGAGTGGCCAATTGTTTTTCTATTGACTATAATCCATTAAATTCCATTTTTCATCTCTTCCACAAATCACAAAATTCATATTTTTACTTACACACATATCACTATTCGAAATTCCATTCGTTCTCTGTAGAGACGACCTTGGATTTATCCAAGTTATTGCACTGCAATATTTTTCTTACATTTGGGAAGCCTATAGTTATATCTTGAGAAGAAGTGACTCATTCATTAAAAAAGTGACAAGCACTAGCCATTAGTGTGTAAATGCAAAGGTAAAAAAGAGAGGTTAATTGATGAAGAAGATGAAGAATCAAACGTATTTGCTAAAAAACCAAGTTCGGCCTTTGTCTTCTTAGATGAAGAATGCTTAAGCTCACAAGGAATTTCAGGACTCCAAGAGTTCAAATGGTCCCCATGACTGAAGATCCCCTACTGTTTATACCCTCACCATATGTGGAACATTTAATGCAAATTTTTAAAAAAGGCGGCAAACCGTGGTCGTACGACTCCCAAGAAGCGAAGTGCAAAGGCAGCCTTCAATTCCCTCATGTTAGGAGCAAATCGAAGGCTTGGGGGCATGCCTATCATTGAAGGACACATGGACAGTGATTAGCTATGAAATATGTATGATTATCTCATTATTTGTTGGTTAATTCTACAATATTTGGAAGCTAATTGTGATTGATTGGTATGTTTTAGATTTTGTTCCTATTGTTGTAGTGTTTGCTCGTTTTGGAGGCAAATATGTCAAGTTGGTGAATTAGGGTGCAAATATGCAAATCAAATGAAGTCTGGAATGCTTGGAATGAAGAAAAGAGAAAAAAGCTAAAAAGAGGCATGCATCAGAACAGTGAATTATCATTTCCAGCCATCATTTCTAGTGAGTTAGACATGTTCAGAAAGTTAAGAGGGACGCCTAGATGAGATTTGTAAAAGCTATGGTGTGTCCGTACATATGATTAATACATCTGGACGCATGAAAATGCACTTTCGGACGCAATAGCTAGATTTGCCAAAATTAGTTTTTGATTATAATTAGATTTTTGCTTCCTAATCTGAATATAAATACTTGTAAACCCTGATTGGAGGGATCTTACCTTTAGCCTCTCTTTTCCCTAATTTTTGTTGTTGTTCTTATTTTATGGATTGCTAAATCCCCAACTAAAGCTATGGGTGATTCTTCCAACAATAGATGATATTTATTTTTGACTCGTTGTTCTTTAATGCATGATTATTCCTTTCAATTGATTCAAGTCATTTATTAAAGTTTTTGCTTTGTAAAAATATTTTATTTCATTGTGCGACCTATATTGAATGTTTGGAATTCCATGCAAGTCAAATAACCGAATTTTCTTGTTTGAATTAATTAATTAGAATTTTCATATAAAATAATTGATATGAGTATTTACGATTAAAACAAGTTTCTTTCTTAGGGTTTTTGATTCATCACTGACTCCGGGCACAGTGAATGCTTGAGATCTACAATCTAAATCTAATTTTCATTTGAATAATTTGTTAATTATACTTGTGGATTTTTTTTCCATATTATCACAATTAAATCTTTCAATTAAAATCACTCTTCAACTAATTCTTGATTGAGTTTGAAAATAAGTTCAAAGTAAATATTGTGTGGAATTGGAAGGGGATCTCTGATGCTTTAATATTTCAGACCATTTTTTTAAAATCCTAAATTTATTGTTTTCTAAATTCAATTTTATCAAACTACGTTCAAAAAAAATATTATTTTAATTTTCTTTGTGTATTGAGTTTTTCACCAATTTCCTGTGGTACAACCTCGGCCTTCCGAGATTGAATTATTTCATGACAAACTATGCTTAGGTGAACTATTCTAAAGTTGTAGCAAGTTTTTAGCGCCGTTACTAAGAATTTGTTTGAAGACAAGTAATCTACCATCAGCTATTGAGGTTTACTAGATTTTAGATTTGTCAAAAATCCGATAACTTCATTTCACCCCTTTTATTTTATTGTCGTTTAATTTATTTTTTTTTATGCTTTTATCACTTTCTTTTTATTTTCTTCGTATGAGATCTTTGCACCGTGAGCCAAGTGATCCTTTAATTAGAGAGGATTTAGAATTTTCATTTTATTTGATTCCTCTGTATACTCTCTCACACACACCACAATGGCTGATGACGAGAGGATTAATTGTGATGAGAATGAGGATAATAATGAGAATGAGAATCATCCTGATAGGACTTTGTGCGAATACCTACAACGTGCATGTCACAATGTAGCTTCGTGCACTATCTTTCCTTTACAAGCTATGAATTTTACAAGCATGATTGCATTGCTTGCCTAATTTTATGACCTAGATTCAAAAAATCCCTACCTCAGGAAGTATATGCTACTTTCCATAACTAGACTGTAAGTGAGAATACAGTTAGGTTGAATTTTTTTCCTTTTTCACTTAAGGATAAAGCCAAGACTTGGCTGAATTCACTGAGACCTAGGTCTATAGGCACATGGCAAGAAATGCAAACATAATTTTAGAAAAAAAAATTCCCCTTACATCGCACCAATGCTTTGAAAAGACAAATTATGAATTTTGCACAAAAGAAAAATTAGACTTTTTATCAATAATGGAAATGGTTTAAAAACTTACTTGAATCTTGCATCATGGTTATGAGAGCTGACGTATCATTAGTTTTTTCTATGAGGGTTTATATGCCCAAATGCGCTAGTTTGTTTGAGAAGATGTGTAACAAACAACTTGTGGATAAGGAATCAGATGAAGCATTTGATTATTTTGATTATCTTGTAGAAAGTGCTCAATCATGGGATATCACATCCCCTAAGAATTCTTCTAAAAATAAAACTTCAAGTGCTTCATCAGGAGGAGGTAAATACCAACTTAGGTAATAGGTTGACTTAGGTGCTAGAATTGTCGCAATGAACCCAAAAATCAAGGTTATGAAACTCAGGAAGGACAATGAAGTTAAGGTTGTCCCTCAAGAGGAGGTTTGTGGCATCTGTGAGACTCAATGACATTCCACACAAGAGGGTTCTACAATCCCAACTTTTAAGGAAATCTTACACAATCAACCTAATGTTATGAACAATTTTAGTAAGCCTTCCACATCCCCCTATTTAGAAACCTATAATCAGGGATGGAAAAATTATTCCAATTTTTGTTGGAAGAACAATAATGATGTACAATAGCCACCTCCTCAATGCCTTTCTAATTTTGTTCTCTACACTCCACCTCCAAAGAGAAATCTTACGGATGCTATTCTATCCCTCCAGCAATTCGTGCAAAGTCAAACCACCATTAACAATCAAACCCACAAGCTTTAAATGACATTATAAATACCCTTACTAAATTGAAAATTGCACCTGGTAAGTTTCTGGCACAATCATAATCTAATCCATAGGGTCAATTTAGTGTAGGTGAGTCTACATCATCTGACACTCCACACGAGCAAGTCAAGGCTATCACAACCCTTCGAAGTGGAAAATTTGTGGATAAAACTATTTTTGTGAAAGCTTCACATATCAAGGAATTACCCAATTTAGAGGAAAGTGATGGACTTGATAGGACCGAGGTGAGTGAGGTTGTGAGATGCCGCATTCCTACTCCTTTTCACCAATGGTTACAATCCCCATCAAAACCCAATTTGTTTTCAGAAATCTTTAAAATCAACATCTCTTTGTTAGATGCAATCAAGCAAATGCCTTTATATGCTAAAATTTTCAAAGATTTCTATACTATCAAGAGTAAACTTAATGTGCAAAAGAAGAAATTTTTAACTGAGCAAGTGAGTGCAATTATTCAACATAACACACCACCAAAATATAAAGACCCTGACTGCGCCACTATTTCTTGTGTAATTAGTAGATTTAAAATTGAACAAGCTTTATTTGATTTAGAATTTAGTGTTAATATGTTACCCCACTTGATGTATGAGCATTTGGGTCTTGGTGAGTTGAAGCCCACTTCTATAACGCTTCAACTTGTTGATCTATCTGTGAAAATACCAAGACGAGTGATGGTGCATGTGCCAGTCTAAGTAGATAATTTTTATTGTCTTCTTGACTTTATTATGTTGGACACAAATCCTTTTTTGAATGCTAGCACTCAGATTCCAGCCATATTAGGCTGCCTATTCCTTGCTATGCTTTGATAAACTATAGGAATTGAGTTATGAAACTTTCTTTTGATAATATGACTTTGGAATTGAATATCTTTAATATTTGCAAACAACCAATGGATGATGATGAATTGCATGAGGTGAACTTGATAGAGTCTATTATACAAGATCAATTCAGTAGCTCATGTTGTTCCGATCCACTTGAAGCTTGCTTTCTTGATTACTCATTCTTAAATTTTGGTGGAGAGAAGTTTGAAATAAATGAACTAAATTCTATTTTAAATTCTTCACAAGTGAATGAATCGAGTGAATGGAAGCAGAAATTTGAGAAACTTCCACCAAAAAATAATTTGCCACTGCCATTTAGTTCTCAAGCACCAAAGTTAGAGTTATGTATGCTTTTATGGGCCAAGTATATACTTTTCTAAAGATTATCTCTTCACATCTTTGTTCAAACAAAGAACGTAAGTTGCTTAAAATCCTTAGAGAGCACAAGGATGTTGTAGGTTGGACTATTGCAAATATCAAGGGAATCAATTTCTTAGTGTGCACATGCAAAGTTTACTTAGCGGACAATGCAAAACCTTCTAAGAGATGCAAATAAGACTCAACCCTAACATGAAAGAGGTGGTAAGAAATGAAGTGTTGAAACTATTGGATGAAAGGATCATCTACCTTATAATTGATAGTAAATAGGTGAGTCCAACCCAAGTTGCCCCTAAGAAATTAGGAGTGATTGTAGTGTCTAATAGCAATAATTAGCTAGTGCCAACTAGAATCGTAACTAGTTGGAGAATGTGCATAGACTACATAAAACTAAATATTGTAACTAGGAAGGATCACTTTCCCTTGCTCTTCGTGGACCAAATCTTAGAAAAGATAGTTGCACACCTTTTATATTGCCTTTTAGATGGATACTCAGGCTATAAACAGATAGAGATTGCTTTAGAGGACCAAGAGAAAAACACATTCACTTTTCTCTTTGCACCTTTGCGTATCGAAGGATGTCTTTTAGACTTTCCAATGCACCCGCCACCTTTCAAAGGTGCATGCTTAGTATTTTCAGCGATATGGTTGAGCATTTCCTTAAAGCATTTTATGTGTGAAGAGAAAAACCCAATGCACAATTGGGAGAAGTGTCACTTCATGGTTTAGAAGGGAATTGTCCTAGGTGACATTGTCTCCTTAGAAGGAATCCAAATCGATAAAGCTAAAATTGAATTAATTTTAAATTTGCTATTCCAAAGACTATTACAGGTTTTAGATCTTTCTTTGGTCATGCTGGTTTCTATAGGAGGTTTATTAAATACTTTAGTTCCACATTAGACCCCTTTGCAACCTCCTAGGAAGAAACACCCCTTTTGAGTGGACTGAGGTTTGCTAAGAAGTTTTCAATAGGCTAAAAGGCATGCTCACTACTGCTTCCATAATGCAAAACCCAGATTAGAGTCTTCCCTTCGAAATTATGTGTGATACCAGTGATTATGCATTAGGGATTATGTTAGGCCAACAAAAAAGATAAGAAGACACATGTCATATACTATGATAGTAAGACCTTGAATAGTGCACAGATGAATTATTCCACCACATAAAATGACTACTAGTAGTGGTATTTGCCTTTAATAAGTTTAGGCCATACCTTGTAGGATCACCTATTGTCATCTTTACAGTCCATGCAACTCTTATGTAACTGCTAACTAAGAAGGATGCCAAACCAAGGTTTCTTAGGTGGATCCTCTAACTCAAAGAATTTGACATAACAATTAAGTATAAGAAAAGAGTAGAGAATGAAGTTGCAAACCACTTATCTAGGCTTGTTAGTGATATACCCATGGAGGCAATGTCGATCAAGGATACATTCTTGAATGAACAACTGTTATCTATTTTCAAGTTGCCTTAGTTGGCCGACATTGTGATTTTTCTTTTTACATGTGAGATGTCATCACATTGGAGTGCACAAGACAAAAGGAATTTTTTCGTTGAGGTTAGGAGCTTCTTTTGGGATTATCTCTACCTATTCAAATACTATCCTAATCAGATCTATAGAAGATGTGAACTCAGTGGTGAGTTTTTTTGTCATTTTGAGGTATGTAAGGGCCATTTTTCTAGTAGAAAAACTTAAGCAAAAATTGTACAGTGTGAATTTTATTGGTCAATACTTTTTAAAGATGTTCATTATTTTTGTAAAGCTTATAAGCGATGTCAAAAACTTGGAGGGATAACCTATACGAATATGATGCCCATAATCCAATTTTGATAATTGAGTTTTTATACTATTGGGGTATTGATTTCATGGATCCATTCCCTACGTCCTTTGGATATTTATACGTTTTAGTGGCAATAGTTTATGTCTCTAAATGAGTCGAGGCTATACCTTGTAAAAATAATGATCACAAAACCATTTTGAATTTTTTTTAAAAAAATATTTTGTCAAGATTTGGTATACCTTAAGTCATTATTAGTGATGAGGGATTGCACTTTTGTTACAGATCCATTAATGGTGTTACACATAAAATAGTAACCCTCTATCACCTACAAACGAGTGGACAAGAAAAACTTGTCAATCGGGAGGTTAAACACATTTTTGAGAAAACGGTTAACTCTTATCGCAAGGATTGGTCCCTAAGCTAACCAATGCACTATGGGCATATCATACTGCTTGCAAAACCCGCTTTTCATGTCTCCATATAGGCTTGTTATGGAAAGGCTTGTCACTTGCCGGTGGAGTTAGAGCATAAGGCTTACTAGGCCATTAAAATGTTTAATTTCAGTTTAGACAAAAGTAGCTCTTTACGAAAATTGCAATCCTTCACATAAAGTTTTGTTGTATAATTATAGATTACACTTGTTTTCCGGAAAGCTTAGATCTAGATGGACCGCCCCTTTATTGTCAAATAAGTTTTCTCTTATGGGGCAGTGGAAATTGAAAACACTGAGAATGAGAATGTTTTTAAAGTTAATGTACAAAGGTTAAAACCATTCTTAGGAGGAGTGATGGAAGTGGAATTCATAGAGTTGGTGGATCCACACTATGTTTAGTAAAAGAAAATTCAACTCATTTGTTGTACATTAACTTTTGTGTTTTTCACAATTTTGGTTGTTTTTGTTAAGTTTTTATAGGACTCAATATGATGCAGCACGAGGTATGCTTCTCACCCTAACTTATATATATCTTATGTTAGACTTACGGTGATATATCATGCATTGAGGACAATGTCATGTTTAGGTTGAGATTGGAACACATTTCATGTTGTGTGCGGGGGTGGAACACATTTCATGTTGTGTGCATCAATTTTTTTGTATTAATTTGGGTTGTAATTTTATTTTATTTTTTTAGTTTTGGAGTCAAGTTTAGACGTATTCATGGATCATAGCACAGATCTTGAGTTTGAGGGACAATTTTCTTGAGTAGCCATTAATGTTTTAAGTATTTTTGGACTCAAAATAAAATTGGAACAAAAAAAGTCAAGGACGTCAACATGCCAATTTCCCCTTTTGCACGCTCCTTCTAGTAAGTTACAAGCATCTAAATAGTTGAGAGTCGCGTCCGGACACAACTTCTAGAGGATTTAGGTGATTTTAAGAAGTTTTGGTGCATCTGGACCGTAAAACCTCGCATTTGATTGTGAGTTCGAACGGTTCCCACAAATATTCAATGCTTACGGACAGTCAAGATCACGCATCTGGATGGGTGTCTTAAAAACTTAGAATTGTGTCTTACAACCTGTGGATGCTTGGAAACACATTTCCAAACATGCTTGTTAGTCGGAGCTATCCCACATCGGATAGCCTTTGGGTGTTTGTGTAGGTTATATTGTAGTTGTACTTTGATCAAAAAAACATGCCTGTTAATCTTCAAAAAGATGGTTCGCCTTTTAGATTTCAAAACTTCCCTCTCTCTTTCTCTCTGAAAAACCCCTCATCTTCTTCGAAAATCCCCACTTCCCACCTCAATTTCTCCTCAAAATTCAACCTTCTTGTTCTTTCTCCTAGATCTAGTTGGTTATTGTTTTTCTTGGTGCTCCACTCTTTCATCGATTGGATTCCTGTGTTTTGACATAAAGTCTCTTAATGGATCCACCCAAGGCATCTACTTCAAAAAGGCCTAGGACGTCCACACATGCACTACCACCACCAGTGCCACCACCTAGAGCACAGCAAGAAGAGGATGCACCCCAGGCATTCAATCAGCATCATTTTCCAGATGTGGGAAACAATGATAGGTTTGCTCAATTTTATTCTGCAAAACCCTTAGCTATTGAGCGAAAAGTGGATCTAGATAGTTTTGATAACCTAAGGGTGAGCACCATTATTTATACTAGAAAATGGGACTTTTTTATGGTACGTGCTTTTCATGATGTGAAAATGCTAGTTCATGAATTTTATTGCAATGCTGTAAGTGGGGGGGTAAGGGGCCTTTTGAGACCTTTGTGAGGGGAAAGAATTTTTGGGTTGACGCTTCATTGATTGCCCGGGTTGCGAAATTGACTCATAGCAAGGTGGCAGACCCTCGATTCCCAGCATTATTGGATGTAAAGGTAGTGGCAAATGAGTTGACGTGTGACCCCGAGTTTGATTAAGTTGGGGATGTTCAATATTTTTCCCAAGGGCAATTGACTAACAAGTACAAGATACCGAATTTGATTTTGATATCTAATTTGATTCCACTGTGTAGGAACAATCATGTGTACCCTGAGAGGGCTAGATTACTGTTTGCTATGGGCACCGCACCGGTCTTTTATTAAACTACCGACCTTTTTTTTTCATGAGATAATGAAGGGAGTTGTGGATGAGAAGAATCCATCTTTACCTTTTACTAGTTTGGTCACTACTATATGTATTGAGAAGGGAGTACAGATTGAGCCTGACATGGAGATGACATCCAGGATCACTATTCTAAATTCTGGGTCATTGTATAAGAGTAGGAGTGTCACTACAGGAGTTAGAGCACAAGGAGGTGCATAGGAGGTCCTAGCGGGTTGACCAGTTTCTGAATTTGGATGTTGAGGAGCCGATTGATGAGGAGACGAACATATAGGCAGCTGTAATTTGCTCTATTGAAAGGGCAGAGGGAAGCCAAGAAAGAGCAAAGGTGGATCAGAGCCCAGCTGAGTCAGCATGAGAACGTTTTCCGTAGTATGAGTTAAAGGCCCCCGTGATCATCCCGGTCCCTCCTCTTAGTGTCTTTAGGTCTTGGTCTAGTCTTTTTTTTTTATGCTCCCCTTCCATGTTACTTTATCTTTTTAGTTGCTATGGTTTTTTGAACACATGTTCTTGTGTTTGAGTACTTGAACTTAAAAGAAAAAACTAAAATTACCACCTTTGTGGCTATATATATCTCGGATCCTAAACATACTCCTCACAAACTCTCTCTCTCTTTCTCTCTCTGCCCAAAAGAAAAAATAAAGGAAAACAAAAGCATGCCCACATCCCCAAAACCCCAAAGGAAAAGATCTAATAAGATGACTTCTAGGAAGATTTTCATTTTTTGGGAAGTCGTCTTCTTGATTATTGTACTGCTTATATTTTCTCCTGCAGTGACTGCAAGGGAACTACCTCAAATATCCAAAAATAGCACAACTGGTAGGTTTTGCCACTTCCACAGTCTTTCATATTTCTTTGTCTCAGATGTTTTACTTTATCATTAATTTCGCAACCAGTAATAGTTGGTCTAACTTTAGTTGGATTTAGTTGAAAGTTTTAACTCATGCCCTCTACTTCCCTAAATTCAGCTGCTAGGCCCAATCAAAGCAACACACACAAACACAATTACCGGTATTATGATTACTCCTACTTAGACCTAGTTTATTTATTTAATTAATTTGTTGACTTACTGAATTACTCTCATTGGATTTATAGTAGATATTAGTATTAGTTGGGATACGCTCTTAATTGAATACTTGACACCAACATAAAGTCAACAAATTAAATCTAAATAGTATTTTTCATATATCTATATAATAAAATATAAGAAATTTTAAATACCACAACTTACAAATTTGTTTGAATGTCCTTAAATTAATTGGTAAATATTTGCAATTAATCTGAAAAATAAAATTGTCTTTCAAAAGAATAATTTCTCGCCCAAATAATTTTTATCCCGTCCAAATTGTTTTTCCCCCTTAAATCACACTATTTCGAATATTTTACATCTCCTATTATATATTGTATATATCTCATCAATAGCCTCATTATTTTCTCAATCATCTCTCCCACCACAAACAATCGTTATTAATACTTAATTTAATTAATGCACAAAAGTTTGATTTTCTAACACTTAACAAAAAACTAAAACTCTCAGTAGATTACGTATCTCTAAGCATACTGATCATTGCTAATTTTATATCATGCATGTTTCCACTTTAAATCAAATAAGCATACAATTTGAATAATTGATAGGAAATTCTAATTTGGATAACATGCTAAACAATGAAATAAATGCAACTAGCATGACATGCTAATATTTTTCTATACATATAAATAGGCTAAATAAAAAAAAATATGCATTATCTCATATTTTAAAAAAAAAAACTTTTAAATTGTTCACCAAATAGAGCATAGCATTTATAATACAAATTCAAGAGTCAAATGCACTAAAACCCAAATAAATCATGAATTGAGATAGTATTTTCAAAGTTTTGGATATAAATAAACCAACACATATTCAAATCTCATATTTAAAATCTCCATTTCACATAAAATCTCAATAGGAGATAAGCTCTCAGAATTTGATGATTTCAAATTCCTTGATATCTCTATTTTTTTCATGGTATTAAAAAAATATTTCAATATTTTCCAAAAAAAAAATAGGTACATTTTTATCACACATAGCTATTTTACACTTCGGTTTATACTTATCAAGCATCTTTATTTTCTCTCTTAAAGATGATCGAATCATAAAAAGATTATGTACGTGTCATGTTAGTCAAGGTACACTTTATTGAGACTTTACAAAAATTCATTAAAACTTGATACTTCACGTCAAAATGGAACATTTATATGAGTGACACTTACTAGGAGATAAAATAATTTAATTTGGCAATATTAACCTCAATGACTCTTGTAGATGAAATCTTTTAATTAAACAGTGGGTATATAAAAACATCAACCATGTAAACCCATGTTCATGCATCCATTATGCAAGTTTACTAGTTTTGTCTCTTGTGGATGACCTATAACCTAAATGGTAAGATATGATTATCTTAATTACTCTTAAAATTTCTCAACTGTCATGAAGGAGACCTTACCCTACATGATTATTGACCAAGCATAACTTTAATGCATGACCACCACCTGATGCAACATTTATTTTTCATTTATGTCCATGAATATGTACCCAACTTCGACACATCTTTCCAACGTATTTATACTTAAACCATACCAATGAATAAGGAAAAAGAGATTGTTTTGATTTCCAAAATAAAATATGAACACAATGTTGTTTGTCTATATACTCAGGAGTAGTTTTGTAGCAAACAATACATGATTGATAGCTAATGATTATTTGGATACTATGATCAGGTTAGCATGTATAAGACCTCTCCCTCATAAATATTGACAGTAAAAATAAATTGATCATCTAACGGATATATAGACATGTCTATAAACACTCCTTTGAGTAAGGTGATTAATGCCCACAAAAAATAGACATGTGCACATCATTTGATGAGAGAATGCCTAGTTAATTTGAGAAACTATCCCAACCAAATTTGTTAATGAAGGACAAAGGAAAAGGCAGAATACTTTCCTAAGCTTTTAGACCCCTCTTTAGTCTTGTGACTCTCTTATGATGACCAGTTGAAAAGTAATATTAAACATAGCCAAAATGAATATATGAACTGGCATAGATATTAGAGCAGTGCCAATGACTTATACACACAAAGATGCAACACCTTGTTTATCATAAAATGAAGTCTCCACAGTTTACTTAAGATAATCCAGAGTGTAATGTACAACACCATGTGAAATCAAGATGGCCTTTCCTGTTTTAGAAATGATTAAAATCATGTGCCAACAACTTATCACAACGAAAAGAGCTAACTCAAATCTGAAATATATATCAATAGACATAAATTCCTATTCAAGAATACACAGTGTAATCATTAATTAATTACACTCAATATATTCTTTTATAAAGGCCAAGCAGTCTTGCATTAATGTGTTGCATACAATCTTAATCGAATTTGTTTACTTGAATGCCAAATGTTTATATCGAAACAGGTCCCATATTTTAGTCTGGTCAAATAATTGAGTTCGTAAAAGCATACTTCAAATTTACATCTAAGAGACCCATTTACTTAGTTTTCGACGTCTATTTAAACTTTGCAGTCTTAACACTCACCTCATGAACTTGAACAATTTGTTTTACTAGAAAACACTAGTGGGTCTTAGACATAGTGAAATATTAATCAGATTTCATAGCTTGGTTTTTGTTGCCCAACTCCTAAAACTCACCAGTTTTTAGATAAACCCTTTTTTTCTATTAGCTCCATTGGGCGATAAAATTTAAATGTTTCAAAGAAATCCTAGAGTCAAGATTTATGGCATTCAGAAACTCAAACACCATTCATCATTCGCCATACTAGAGATTATTTGGCTTTTGACCATGTTAAGTTTTCTAACAGAAGGTCTAAATTCTAAAATAATTGTATAAGAATTGAAGTTCTGTCAAAACTATTAAGAATTTACCACGGTTACACACCAGGGACCGGTATTACAAATCTTCTGAGCTACTTAAGATCAGTAGAGAGTGCCCAACTTAAAAGTACTAAAGCAAAATTTGTGGTAGTCTAGCAATTTAGGACCTCTAAAAGTCTATTATAGTTATAGTTTGATACAAAAGTTTTAAGTAACGTGTCACTTCATGACAAAATTTCTTTTCTATTTCTAATTCGGTATAACGGTCAACTTCCATCAAGAAGCAAACGAAATAGAGACCATCCGATCTAAACTCTTTTCATTATCCATTATTTTATAGAAGGATTTACCAAATATTACCATTCATGTCACATTACAAAACAGTTTCTCTTGAGATGTTAATCCTAACCACATGAAACGGCAAGTATCCTTTAAGTGCATGACAACAACTCATTAGACAAAAATTATATGATCAAATCGAATACTCATAGCCCCCACTGTTTTTACATTTTTTTCCTCACACTTTAATATTTCTTTTCTTTCACAAAGAGGAATCCATCATATAATTGTTGGAAGTAGATTCAAGTATAATTAAAAATATATATACATCAATCCATCAAATTCTAGAAGCATGAAATTGAGAGGATTGTTGTACTTACCTTGACCATCGTTCAATTTGAAATTATGATAGATGTCATACTCGATAAAGTATTAAGCTTGGGCCGAGGCGGACTATATCACTCTCTTTAAGATGATTTGCGCCTCTACGACTAAAATATCTGATGTAGTAAATTACAACACGCCACCTCTAAGATACGACAACCCAGCAACTCACTATAATTTCTTTAGGTTTACACAACCTTGAGAAGTAGAAACTTCACACACTTTTCTTTGCCCCAAGAATATCACATAATATATATGTATACCACAAAAAGAGAAGAAAGAGAGATAAGAATATCATACATTGTCACCCACATAAAAGAACATATATATATAGGTGTCTGGAATATATAACTAACTCATTGTCCAAAATTGTAACGCCCCAAACATCGAGGGTCCTTAATTTAACAAAATTCGGGCAAAGTCTCATTTGTACGGAAAACTCTACCCAAAACACAACCTGTGCAATTATACTACATTGACCACACTGTGTTCATTTATGAATAAATATTGACCACATTACTGTCTAAAACCATTTACTTCATGAGAGCACTAATATGATCCATAAATAAATAAGACTTTACTTTTCATCCATAAAATTTACAATATTATCCAAAAGAATATGCTCAACCATGGCATTCACATCCCAAAAATTTAACTATCATAGCGCAGTGAAATAACAAAATAAAAACTAGACTTCACAATGTTCAAAATAAATATCCTAGTCTAGAACAAAAGAAAGTGTCGCTCTAAGCATCCACCTCGGGATTCATGCTCCCGTCTATCGGAGTCTCCCAGTGTTCGGGCTCCTCGACTCCCAACTCTTCCTCGAGAGGATAATCTAAAAAGGTTGTTAAGTAGGGGGTGAGCATGAAGCTCTGTAGGAAAATTCTTCCAAACCCAAATAAGGTTTAGAAAAGTATATAAAATGGTCAGTCTCATTTTACAAATAGCATATATAACTTTTGAAGAAAACAGGGACATTGGAAACAGATCTTAAGTTTAAGTAACAACAATAATTTAATGAATAAAAGAACTCAATATATAATTAATAATTCATTTCACCATGAACCGTTTCTCACAAGTTCTTACGGAATCACATACTTCCCAAGATTCTTGTAGAAACCATTTCTGGTATAATAAACAATAACTCATAACTTGAACATTTCACAACAATATATACATGTATCTCAACCATGATGTAAGACATTCACATGAATCAACGCATTGAGTAACATCTAGCCCACACACACACACCCAAATCTTCTCAAAGATATCCAACCTTTAAGAAGAGCGTATACCATACCCATGACAGTGACGTATCCAACCCAGACATTAGTATACTAACCCTTCGTCTCGATACCCGTGAGCAATAGCGGTTTAGTCTTACCAAAGCACTAACCCCACTACGAGTGGTAAGAAAAGTTCAAACTCACACGGAGTATAAAGAACGTCTACCCACTCTACGATATCTCGTCAAAGGCCACTCATGGTTATTTCACACTCATACGAGATAAAATACCAAACTCAATTGCTCAATTTACAAGCATATCTCAAAAATTTCTAAATTTATCATGTGACAATTCTAATAACCAATTAAGAAAAATACAAGAGATCACAACAACATCATTTTATTACTCAACACAAAGTACGATAGTTACGAAATCAATAATAAAGGAAGAATTTAAGAAGAAAATCCACCACTCTCCAACAACTAGGATTTTAAAACAAGAAAAGAGATTTCATGGGTGTTCAACCTTAACTTTGTTCTAAACATGTAATCTTTGCAAAAAAAGACTAAGAGGGGATGATTTCACATCATATATATAACATTTAGAGGCAAAACATATATATATATATATATATATATATATATATATATATAAATACCCTAACCTCAATGAACAAGGATGGAAGAAACTCCTACCTTGAATCAAAATTCCAAGTAAGAACCCAAGCTCTAATGACCTCTTTCTTCCCTTTTCTTTCTCCCTTAATCTTCCTCTAAGGTTCCAAGAGGTGTGGGGTGAGAATGGAGTGAAAGAAATGAGAAAAAATGGGATAAAATGGTGTTATAAGGTCAGCCAAATCCTAATTTTACTGTTCACAGGCTAATTTGGTTTTTTTCTAAAATTACAGTTTTGCCATTAAGAATCTCCAATGTGATTCATATGACTATCATAAGGTTTTTCGACGTTCCGAATTTATTTTTAATGTTATTTTAACCTAAAAATATTTATTTTTATGATTTATTTCAAAACTAAAATAAATTTACACTCGAAACACTAAAATTAATATTTTTACTTTATTACCCTTATTAACCTTAAACACCTAAAAAAAAATTAAATTTCATAATCAATTTGTCTCCCTTGTATTTATTCTTACGGTTTCAGTATATATGGTTTATTCTTATGTCATTACATATATAAAAATCACTAAACAAGTACATTACTATATTAATGTAAACATGTGGGGGTTTACAATCCACCGCCCTTAAAGAAAGTTTCGTCCTCGAAACTTACCTCAAGTAGCGAACAAGTGTGGGTACTTCTCTCGCATTTCTAGCTCCGGTTCTCAAGTAGCTTCTTCCACTCCATGGTGTTGCCACAAAACCTTCACTATTCGAATGACTTTGTTGCGGGGCACCTTCTCTTTGGTATCAAGAATCTTCACCGGTTGTTCTTCATACGTTGCTCCGTCTTGAACTTCGATATCTTCCAAATTTATCACATGCGTGGTCTCCGACTGGCACTTCCTCAATATCGACACATGAAACACGTTGTGCACCCCTGACAACTGAGCCAGTAACTGAAGCTGATACGTCGTTTTGCCCACTACTTTGATCACTTCAAATGGTTCGATATACCTTAGAGCCAATTTTCCCTTCTTGTCGAATCTCAAAATTCCCTTCTTAGGCGACACTTTGAGGAAAACATAGTCCCCTTCTTGGAACTCCAATGGTTTTCGTCTTTTGTCCACATAGATTTTCTGTCTACTTTGTGTCGTGCATAGTCTCTTCCGAATGAGTTGAATCTTCTTTGTAGTTTCCCGAATAATTTTTGGCCCAAACAAGGTACTCTCGCCCGCTTCTAACCAACATGTCGGTGATCGACGTGGCCTTCCATACAATGCTTCATACAGAACCATTCAAATACTTGCTTGATAGCTGTTGTTATACGCAAATTTCACCAACGGAAAATGGTCACTCCAACTTCCCTTGAAGTCCAATACGCAAGCACAAAGCATATCCTCCAAAATCTGTATCACCCTCTCGGATTGGTCATCCGTTTGGGGATGAAAAGTAGTGCTAAAATGCAATTCTGTCCCCATAATTCGTTGTACACTTTGCCAAAATTGCTCCACAAAATGGGAATCACAATCTGATACAATAGAGAGTGGAACTCCATGCAATCTCACGATCTCACGGATATACAGCTTGCTCAAGGTCTCTAGAGTGTCTGTGGTCTTCATACTCAAGAAATGTGCGGACTTGGTGAGTCTATCAACTATAACTCATACTGCATTATGCCCGCGCGACGTCCGTGGTAAATCCAACACGAAATTCATGGTGATGTGATCCCACTTCCACTCTGGGATAGGCAAAGACTATAGTAATCCTCCTTACTTTTGATGTTCGATCTTCACCTGCTGGTACACCGCACATCATGCTATGAACCTTGCCACATCCTTTTTTATTCCCTTCCACCAATATTAGCGCTTCATGTCCCTATACATTTTTATACTACCGGGGTGGATAGCAAACTTAAAGCGATGACACTCTCCAAGTATCTCCTCCTTTAGGGTCGAATCATCGAAAACACATAACTTCTCCCCATATCTCAGTTTTTCATTTCTCAAAGAACAACCCTCCATTATTTCTCCATTCCAATTTAGCTCGAATGGACGCTAAGTTAAGATCTAAGCATTGCAATTCCACAACCCTACGTTGAAGCGTAGGTTGGGCCACAAGGTTGAATAGGCATAGCCAAGATCTATCTTCTCCAACCCATAGATCATAATCTTCAAGGGCATCCCTCATCTTCCATTTACTTGCAAGAACATTGAGTTCACCCCAAGACTTTCGGCTAAGTGCATCGGCGACTACATTGGCCTTACTCGGATGGTAGTTGAGTGTGAAATCATAATCTTCTAGATACTCAACCCACCTTCTCTGCCGAAGATTCAAATCTTTTGTATGAACACATACTTGAGGCTTTTATGATCTGAGAACACTTGAAACTTTTTCCCATACAAGTAACACCTCCACAGCTTGAGAGCAAAAATCACAGCGGCAAGCTCCAAGTCATGAGTGGGATAATTCTGCTCATGAACCTTTAATTGTCTCGAACCATAAGCAACAACCTTGTCTCCCTGCATTAGCACATATCCCAAGTCTTGTAGCGAAGCATCGGTGTACACATCTTATCCTTCCCCACTGCTCAAAATAATGAGGATAGATGTCGTCGTCAACCTCTCCTTCAAGGTGCTAAAGGCTAGTTCACACGCTTGAGTCCACACAAACTTTTCTCCCTTCCTTGTGAGGTGAGTCATCGGCATCATAAGCTTTGAAAACCCTTCCATAAACCTACAATAATAGCTGGCTAACTGCAAGAAACTACGTACTTCTGTCACATTCTTAGGTGGTTCCTATTTCATCACGGCTTCAATCTTTGCACGATCAATAGCTACCCCTGGTTTGGACACCACATGACCTAGGAATTTTATTTTCCTCATCCAAAACTCGTATTTGCTCATCTTGGCATACAACTTATGCTCTCTCAATGTTTGTAACACAATCGAAAGATGGTGTGCATGTTCCTCTCAGGTCTGTGAATAGATTAATATGTCATCAATAAAAATAATGACAAACTGATTGAGGTATGACCAAAATACCCTGTACATCAAATCCATGAAGGCTGCTAGTGCATTAGTCAGTCCAAACGACATCACCTTATATTCGAAATGACCATATCGGGTACGAAAAGCTGTCTTGGGAATATCATCTTCCTTGATCCGCAGTTGATGTTACCCAGTGCGAAGATCAATCTTGGAATAATACTTAGAACCCCTCAATTGATCGAATAAATTGTCAATCCTTGGCAAGGGATATTTGTTCTTCACTGTTACTTGATTTAACCTTCAGTAATCTGTACATAACCGAAGTGTCTCATCATACTTCGTCACAAAGAGGACCAAAGCTCCCTAAGGTGAAGTACTTAAATAGATAAACCCAATAGCCAACAAATGGTCTAATTGCTTCCTTAGCTCCTTCAACTCCAAAGGTGCCATCCGATAAAGAGCAATGGATATGGGTTCGATTCCCGGATAGAGATCAATCTTGAACCCAATCTCTCGTTGTGGGGGTAACCCAGGAAATTCATCGGGAAAAATATCCAGAAAGTCCGACACCACCAATATTACGTCTGGTTGGGATTTGTCCCAATCATATCCCATTAAGCTAGCCAAGAAACTTAAATTGCTCCCTGTCTTAGCTTTCAAGAATCTATTTTCCGTCGTGAAAAATGAATGAGAAGAATTTCGATCATTCTTGAAAGTAAAAACTACTCCTCCCGGTAGTTGAAAAGAAATTCGCTTGCGAAAACAATCCATCATCGCACGGAAAGTGGACAACAAGTTCATCCCAAATATAACGTCGTACCCCTTCATATCTAATGCAACCAAATCGAAAACCAACTCTTGCTCTCCAATGTGAAGCACACATCCTCTACACACCCTTGTTGTATCCAACCATTTTCCCATGGGCATGTTCTAGCTTCTCAAATCCCAATCCCAAATTAAAAACATATGCAGTATGTATGAATGAGTGTGTAGCACCAGGATCAAATAAGATTCGGGCCCAAGAGTTATAAAGAAGCATGATACCTTCCACTATGGCATTAGAAGCATCCTCCTCTAGTTGAGTCAAAGCAAAAACTCTCCCCTTGATTGACGTCATCGGGGGCTTGAGCTTGTAATGGTCTTTGTTGTGCCGGCCTTTGTAGGGGTGGCTTGTTTGCTGGTACCTGCCCGGTTGCTTGATTGGTCCTTGGAGAAAATGAGGGGCATCTATGTTTGAAGTGCCCAAACTCTCTGCATGCAAAGCATTGACGCGGGTCAGTGTTTGTGCTAGTCTGAGCAATGTCATCTCCTCGGGCTGTCAGAAGTCTCTGTCCACTTGCCTAGTCTGGCCGTCGGTATGGTGCCGCTCGCTGTAATCCGCTACTACTAGTACCCGTCCAAATCGAACCTCCTCTCACGAAGCTCTGTCATCGCTGGTTGTCCTCTATATCTTTTTCCACAAGTGTAGCTCGGTCAACCATATCCCCATACTCACTGATCTTGAGGGCCACTAACTTCTCCTGAATAACAGATCTTAATCCTTGCTCAAAACGCTTAGCCCTGCTGGCCTCAGTATATATAAACTTCGTATCATAATGGGATGGCTCGTCAAACCTCCTCTTGTACTCGGCCACCGTCATGTTGCCCTGTCGTAGAGCAAGAAAATCTGTCTTCATTCTGTCTCTAACTGATTCCAAAAAATACTTGTCTTGAAAGATTTGGTCGAACTCCTCCCAAATGAGTGCATCGATGTTCCTCATTCTCTTTACGAAATCCCACCAATTGTCGGCCTCTTCCTCCAATAGATATGTCGCCGAGTCAACCCTAAGGTCATCAGCCATACCCATGTCGTCACAAATCTTCTTCACTCAGCGGATCCATCTATCTGCATCCAAGGGATTGGAGCTTCCTTAGAAAGTGGGGGCGTTGTCTTAGAAACTCTCGAAGAACGACCATTCTCCGATTCTCATCCCCGTTGCCCGGTACTTGGGCTAGTGGATGAGCTCCCCCATTGTGGTTGTTGTTGTTTTCATTCTGGTTTTGTACCAGAGTGGTGAGCTCCCTTAAGCATTGGTAGATGATGTTCATGGCATCGGGAGGTGGTGGTGGGGGTGAATTTGCTTGACCTCCACAACCACGCCCACGTCCTCGTCCTCTATCCATCCTGCACATCAATTCACAATTTAGTTTCATTGATGTACAAAACATCCTAATTATCGTTTTAATCTAAAGTCTAAGACTTATATAAAATATAGACCAACAGTTTCGTTCAACCCAATCCTACCTCTCTAGTGATAATCCATAACCTACAGCTCTAATGTAAGACCTAAAGCCTAGGCTTTGATACCAAACTTGTAACGCCCCAAAAATCGGGGGTCCTTAATTTAACAACATTCGAGCAGAGTCTCCTTTGTACGGGAAGCTCTACCCAAAACACAACCTGTGTAATTATACTATATTGACCATATCAGGTCCATTTATGAATAAATATTGATCACATTACTGTCTAAAACCATTTACATCATGAGAGCACTAATATGATCCACACATAAATAAGACTTCATTTTTTATCCATAAAATTTACAACATTATCCAAGAGAATATGCTCAACCATGACATTTACATCCCAAACATTTAACTATCATAGCGCAATGGAATAACAAAAGAAAAACTAGACTTCGCAATGTTCAAAATAAATATCCTAGTCTAGAACAAAAGAAAGTGTCACTCTAAGCGTCCACCTCGGGATTCACACCCTTGTCTATCGGAGTCTCCCAGTGTTTGGACTTCTCGACTCCCAGCTCTTCCTCGAGAGGATAATCTAAAAAGGTTGTTAAGTAAAGGGTGAGCACGAAGCTCTGTAGGAAAATTCTTCCAAACCCGAACAAGGTTTACAAAAGTATATAAAATGGTCGGTCTCATTTTACAAATAGCATATATAACTTTTGAAGAAAATAGGGACATTGAAAACAGATCTCAAGTTTAAGTAACAACAATAATTTAATGAATAAAAGAACTCAATATGCAATTAATAATCTATTTCACCATAAACCGTTTCTCACAAGTTCTTGCAGAATCTCATACTTCCCAAGATTCTTGTAGAAACCATTTCTGGTAAAATAAACAATAACTCATAACTTGAATATTTCACAACAATATATACATGTATCTCAACAATGATGTAAGGTATTCATATGAATCAACGCATTGAGTAACATCTAGCCCACACACACACACTCAAATCTTCTCAAAGATATTCAACCTTTAGGAAGGGTGTATACCATACCCATGACAGTGACGTATCCAACCCAGACATTAGTATACTAACCCTCCGCCTCCATACCCGTGAGCAATAATGATTTAGTCTTACCAAAGCACTAACCCCACTACGAGTGGTAGAAAAAGTTCAAACTCACACGAAGTATGAAGAACGTCTATCCACTCTACGATATCTCGTTAAAGGCCACCCATGGTTATCCCACACTCATAAGAGATACAATACCAAACTCAATTTCTCAATTTACAAGCATATCTAAAAAATTCTCAAATTTATCATATGACAATTCCAATAACCAATTAAAAAAAATACAAAAAATCACAACAACATCATTTTATTACTTAACACAAAATACTATAGTTTTGAAATCAATAATAAATGAAGAATTTAAGAAGAAAATACATCACTCTCCAAAAACTAGGGTTTTAAAGTAAGAAAAGAGATTTTATGGGTATTCAACCCTAACTTTGTTCAAAACATGTAATCTTTGCAAAAAAAAGACTAAGAGGGGATGATTTCATATCATATATATAACATTTAGAGGCAAAACATACATATATAAATACCCTAACCTCAATAAACAAGGATGGAAGAAAATCCCTACCTTGAATCAAAATTTCAAGTAAGAACCCAAGCTCTGGTAACCTCTTTCTGTCCTTTTTTTTTCCTCCCTTAATCTTCCTCTAAGGTTCTAAGAGGTGTGGGGTGAGAGTGGAGTAAAAGAAATGAGAAAAAAATGGGCTGAAATGGTGTTATAAGGTTAGCCAAATCTCAATTTTACTATTCACAGGCTGATTTGATTTTTTTCAAAATTACGATTTTACCACTAAGAATCTCCAATGTGATCCATATGACTACCCTATGGTTTTTCAACGTTCCGGATTAATTTTTAATATTATTTTAACCTAAAACTATTTATTTTTATGATTTATTTTAAAACTAAAATAAATTTACACTCAAAACACTAAAATTAATATTTTTACTTTGTTACCCTTATTAACCTTAAACACCTAAAAAAAAAAATTAAATTTCACAATCAATTTGTCTTCCTAGTATTTATTCTTACGGTTTCAATATATATGGTTTATTCTTATGTCATTACATATATAAGAATCACTAAACAAGTACATTACTATATTAATATAAACATGTGAGGGTTTACAAAAATAATTGTCCCATTAACTCATATCATAAAACTCAATTATTTTGGGCTTGACCAAATTTAATATAATGCTCACCAAATAAATTTCACAATGAATATAACATATGTAACTTATGAATCACAAAATTTCACCATTATAATTCTTATTATATAGATACTAATGGTTAAACTTGTAACTCGTGTGTCTTATAAAGATATAAATAAATTTTTATAATCAAGTTAAAATGAAGATATAAAATATAAAGATGAAATTATTGCAACATCAATTAAATAAATAATAAAGGCTACTTTATTTTTATTAAAATATTCCAATACTTTATTTGCTCGAGTGATATAGTGTTGTTATGCAACAGGAATTAACACAAGTTTTTTAACAACACACAAAAGCCTCTCAACGTTAAGTAGGGAGAGAGAGAATCTGACATTAAGAGTTTTTGCTCACTATGTCTATTTGTTGCCCTAGGGTTTGTATATACAACCAATAAGTGCTTTGAAGGATGATACTCTATTAGTAGCTTAACAAACACATCCCTTGTTCGTAAAAGACACCTCCAAAAGTCATGCCCTTTGACATTTTCTAATTGGGTTAACCCATCATAGATGCCTAGTTCAGATCATGATAACACAATTGATAGGATCAAACTTAATATATAAATTCATAGTGGTGGTGAAAAAATGACACAAACAGATCTTGGAAAAACCATTGGTTTAATGGTAAGGCATCTAATACTAAACCAACGGGTTTGTGGATTAAGTCTTAGTAACAAAATGAGATTAGTCGATTTGAACATACGCATACCAAAACTAAACTACTTGGGGGGACAAGGAAAACTTAAGAATACCCAAAAATGTGATTTGCATATAATTTATTGTTATAATTAGTAAATCTAATTCATCACAACCATTAGATTGGTTGTGAATCCTAAGAAATATGAAGATCCACTCTCAATTCAATAATTATAATTAATTAAGTTAACAAATTAAATTCAACAAGCATTGTTCTAAGTATACCAAAACTTGATAGACTCGATTAAATAACCACAACAGTTGTGTCCATACATTGCTCATTCCTCATCGTGCTTCTCCACAGGCACCCGTTGAATTGAATCGTCGAAAGTTGGTCTTTCCGAGGGGTGGGTCGATATTGTTGTTGAAAAAGTTTCGGTATTAGGTCTCATTTTTAAAAAAGACCCCAAATTCTTAGATGTTATAAATAGTCCATATAAAAAAATTAAATCTATAAATACTGTAAGCCTTACAAAAAGATCTTATAAAAACACAAACTAAATCAAAAAAAAAAAAAAAATTAAGGCCTTACGTCAAGGAAGACCCATAATTATAGGTGTGGAGTAATGGTCCAAATAAAAAATTTAAATCCATGCCCAAACAGAAGATTTCAAATTAAGTAGATTGGACGTGTTAATTCAATTGTGAAATTAAAAAGTCTTAAAATTTATTTTTTAAAAAATGAAAAGACAAAAAGCAAACATCAAAACTAAAACTACTAAAAAATCTAATCTTAACCCTAAAAGAAGTTAAGTTTAATCGTATAATCAAAATTATTGAATAATTCTTTCTCTATTACCATCAAGTTCAAATATGGTAACAAAAGCTTGAATATAAAATTTTAATTAATATTTTATATTTAAAAAAATTAAAAATTAGATTTAATATTAATATTAAAATAAAAAGATCTCATTTATCATTTTTATTTTGGCCTCTAAAATGTGTTGGGCTGCCACTGGTCTCTCCAGTCTTCATCCATCTCTCTCATAAACTATAGCCGTCTTAGGTATCTTGCACAAATCAAATAAAATTCATCACTATTTATCTAATTTCTCACACTTTCAGTGACGAAGTTATAATGACAAACAATTATTCATCACTAAAAATTAACTTTTTGTGACATATAGTATTATCGTCACACATCTTGGACCATTAATAACAAATTCACATGTCATCGTTAAAAATGTATCATTAATGACAAAAATAACTTGGTCACTGAAAAATGTGTCATTAAAGTCCATAATTGTTGTAGTGACATTGTCTACCGATCAAAGCATGTAGTTAATTAGTTGGTAGTTAGAGAAGGAAGGCTTGATCAGACCATAGTTGACTATGTTTAAATGGTATTTATATAAAATAGTTGAGTCAACAAAAGCTAGGGGTGATTTTTTCAGCAATAGATGATATTTATTTTTGATATGTTGTTCTTTAATGCATGATTCTTCATTTCAATTGTAAAGTTTTTACTCTATAAAATCTTTTGTACCATGTACATTAAATACTTGGGATTCCAAGCAAGTTAAATAACTAGATTTTCATGTTTGGGTTAATTAATTAGAATTTTCATATAAAATAATTGATTTTATTTTTTATGATTAAAATAGGGTTCTTTCTTAGGGATCTTGATTTATCGTTGATTCTAGGCACGGTGAATTCTTAAGATCTGCAATCTAAATCTAATTTTTATATGAATAATTTGTTAATTATACTTTTGAATTTGTTTTCCTTATTATTATTGTTAAATCTTCCATTTAAGATCACTATTCAATTGATTCTTGATTGAGTTTAAAAATCAGATCAAAAAAAATATTATGTGGAGTTGGAAGAACATCCCTAATACTTTAGTATTCAAATGACAATTTTAAAATCCTAAATTTACTATTTTTTGAATTCAACATTATCAAACTACTTTCAAAAGCAATTTTATTTTAATTTTTTTGTGTTCTGAGTTTTTTACCAATTCCCTATGGTATGACATCGGCCTCCCGAGATTATATTATTTCATGACAACCTAAGCTTTGGTGAATAATTCTAAAGTTGTAGTAGACAGGGATGGGTCCCACCTAAAATATTCAATCCCCCCTAGGCGAACTAGATCGTGGTAGACCTGTCAAACTAAGCTCCCTTGAACTCCCTTAAAACTACTTACAATACCTCGGGGATGTCTTGCCCCAGGCGCAAACTATAACAGTGATCTAACATGAGGGCCTACTGACATGACGGATAGCAGGAAATAATTAGTTGCACCGTCACATCCACGTGGGGACCCTTACTGAATCCCACAAATATTGACTAGAAGCATGGCCCTTGCATACTCGAACCAGTTGGAAGGTGTCCTTGGGTGTGCTAGTTAATGCTCAGTGTTATGCATTTAATGCTCGATATAGCTCATTAAGTGTTTGGTAGATGTTATTAAATGTCCGAACAATGCTAATTAAATGCTCGATCTCCTGAGTGAGGTAATCATTGTGACGTTTGACACCGAGTGATTGATTCGCAGCTCAAGGATGAGGGGTAGCCACTAACATGTCAACCTTACAGGTGTCAGACTGATCGACTTGATGTAACCCTCTAGAATCCACAACATCATCTCTCAAGGTATAAATAGCCCAAAGGATTGGGTCTCAGGAACACACACGGAACTCAAATTATATAGTAGTACTCATATCCTCTCACTTGAGCACCTACTGAAATAGGCATCGGAGGGGATACAAAAGGTACACATCTTACCCCTTCCTAACCTCCTTCATTGTTTCAGGAATCTCAAGCTCAATCCATCTAGATGTTTGGGAAAAAAGAACATAGTTTCCGTCCAAGTCCATTGAGAAGTTTGAAATCACTTGTCGTGACTCCCAAAAATGCACAGAGTGCACTAGGCAGGCAAGGGGAAAGACTCCTCACCCACAAGTTTGTGTATCTAATTGAAGATTGACTTAGCAACCAACCAAAAATATTGAATATGGCAAAGTTAACATTCTAACCAGACTCGATGAGTTCAAGCATTTGACCAGAACCCCCAACGCGCTAGCTGACACGGCAAAGGAAATGCCAGCCCTAACACTAAAAAACCTCACTCCTAAGAGAGTACACATGAAGACCTGTCTCGAGGACCTTTGCCACCGCCTGAGGTAAACCCCTGGCCAATGGTGACCTCCTACAGATGGCCGTCTCGTGACCTTGAGAGGGAGAACTCTGAGGAAGTGTCCTCCCTCTAAATGAAAGATGGTGAGATCTATAACAACCCCAAGCTTAGAGCCCCCATTGGCGGCATCAACCAGCATTATGCCGATGTTTTACATACTCATCTCAATTCTTAAAGGCAAGGGTACCATTAGGACAAGGAAAGGGATGAGTCCGCTGAGGATGAGCTCTTTAAAAGCCCATTCATCCAAAGCATTCAGGGAGGCTGAGATGCCGAGCACGTTCATTGTTCTCTAGTTCAAAGTGTATGATAGGAGAACTAACCCTAAGGGACACCTTTGATAATACAAGTAGCTAATGTCCCTCTACAACATAAATCACAAACTTTGGTGTAGGGTTTTTCCAATGAGTCTCAAGGATACCACCATGAAGTCGTATGAGAGCCTCTAGCCCAAGAGCATTGGGTCTTGGAAACAAACGACCAAGACATTCATCACCTAGTTCATCACTAGTAGCAAACGGTTGAAGGATGTTGGAACTACCTTGTCCTACGATAACAAGACGTATAGGATGACATGTGCAACCAAGCAATGTAGGGAAACAAAGAGCAAATGGAGTAGTGTCGTAAACCCTCAGTGCAAATGTCCGAGGAGAATTTCTACCTATACTTAGTAATCTCTAAATATGCGATCATAAATGTGCAAAGTGTTAGAAATTCACCCCATTATTTGACAACCAATTGGAGATCTTAACCCCCTCACAAATCTCTGGCCCTTTGCCCAATGGAGGCCAGACATAGTCCCCAAATAAAAAGTTTTCATTGATGGGTGCTAATTACTGCACTAAGTGGATGGAAGCCGAGCCCCTAAGCCACATCTAAGACACTAACAACAATAAATTTGTATGGAAATTATCATAACATGGTTCAGCATACCTCGAGCTCTCGTGTTAGACAACGACACCCAATTCAATAGCGGCCCCTTCAAGTAGTTCTGTGAGGGCTTCGGAATTCAAAATTTCTACTCATCCCTGACCTACCCTCAGTGCAACGGGCAAGCCAAGGTCTCCAACAAGACTATTCTCGCCGGGATCAAGAAGTGGTTGGAAAAGGTCAAGGGAAAATGGACCAAGGAAATATTAAACATCATATGGGCATATCGAACAACACCACTTAAGAGGGGAAGGCTCGTCACGCTCCATTTAATCCCCATCGCTTATTAGGATAACGGCCAAGAGAGGTTCTTCCCTTGCAAAGTTATCGTCGCCTTCAATTTTGCTCTCTTCGTCGTCAAATAGTGGAGTTGACATGAAAGCATGCTTAAGGAAGAGCTCTAATTCAAGGCTAACCCTAGCAGCGTGGAGCGCGACATCCTATCTATCCTTGAAGAACTTGTTCTGAGCATCAACAAACACCATCAGCGCATCCCGTTAACACTGGAAGAACACCTCCCAATGAATCTCGCTCTCCTTATTCCTGGAATTTGCCAGGAACTCCGTCATTTTATCGACCTCTTCAGTCAACGTGGCATAGTTCTTCTCAGCCTCTACTAATTTGGAATCGACAATAGACACCTTCAACTAGGCCTCAACCATTCTTGTCTTGGCCTTTTTGCTTCTTTCCAACTCTGCCAAATGGCTTTGCTTTTACTTCAAAACGTTGGACACCTCGAATGCTTGGTTCCCGATGGTCCTCTCACGTTTCTGTACTTTTTTCTTGAGGCTTTCAATATCAGCCTGGGCCTTCTCATTTGCCAAGCAATAATCCCAAAAGCGGTCACCAATGGCCATGTTAGCCTCAAAATTAAGGGCCCCACTAACTACGAAGGCAACATTGTGGGACTAGATGATGGAGACAGAAGTCATGACCACCTTGTCCCTTTAGGTGTGGACCCTTGGATTCCATTTCGAAGCCCGATCCTCCGATTGCTAAGGTGTTAGCAGTAAAATGGTGCTTGGCAAAAGAGGAACATGTTGAGTCTGCGGGGCAGGGGGCNGACATGTGCAACCAAGCAATGTAGGGAAACAAAGAGCAAATGGAGTAGTGTCGTAAACCCTCAGTGCAAATGTCCGAGGAGAATTTCTACCTATACTTAGTAATCTCTAAATATGCGATCATAAATGTGCAAAGTGTTAGAAATTCACCCCATTATTTGACAACCAATTGGAGATCTTAACCCCCTCACAAATCTCTGGCCCTTTGCCCAATGGAGGCCAGACATAGTCCCCAAATAAAAAGTTTTCATTGATGGGTGCTAATTACTGCACTAAGTGGATGGAAGCCGAGCCCCTAAGCCACATCTAAGACACTAACAACAATAAATTTGTATGGAAATTATCATAACATGGTTCAGCATACCTCGAGCTCTCGTGTTAGACAACGACACCCAATTCAATAGCGGCCCCTTCAAGTAGTTCTGTGAGGGCTTCGGAATTCAAAATTTCTACTCATCCCTGACCTACCCTCAGTGCAACGGGCAAGCCAAGGTCTCCAACAAGACTATTCTCGCCGGGATCAAGAAGTGGTTGGAAAAGGTCAAGGGAAAATGGACCAAGGAAATATTAAACATCATATGGGCATATCGAACAACACCACTTAAGAGGGGAAGGCTCGTCACGCTCCATTTAATCCCCATCGCTTATTAGGATAACGGCCAAGAGAGGTTCTTCCCTTGCAAAGTTATCGTCGCCTTCAATTTTGCTCTCTTCGTCGTCAAATAGTGGAGTTGACATGAAAGCATGCTTAAGGAAGAGCTCTAATTCAAGGCTAACCCTAGCAGCGTGGAGCGCGACATCCTATCTATCCTTGAAGAACTTGTTCTGAGCATCAACAAACACCATCAGCGCATCCCGTTAACACTGGAAGAACACCTCCCAATGAATCTCGCTCTCCTTATTCCTGGAATTTGCCAGGAACTCCGTCATTTTATCGACCTCTTCAGTCAACGTGGCATAGTTCTTCTCAGCCTCTACTAATTTGGAATCGACAATAGACACCTTCAACTAGGCCTCAACCATTCTTGTCTTGGCCTTTTTGCTTCTTTCCAACTCTGCCAAATGGCTTTGCTTTTACTTCAAAACGTTGGACACCTCGAATGCTTGGTTCCCGATGGTCCTCTCACGTTTCTGTACTTTTTTCTTGAGGCTTTCAATATCAGCCTGGGCCTTCTCATTTGCCAAGCAATAATCCCAAAAGCGGTCACCAATGGCCATGTTAGCCTCAAAATTAAGGGCCCCACTAACTACGAAGGCAACATTGTGGGACTAGATGATGGAGACAGAAGTCATGACCACCTTGTCCCTTTAGGTGTGGACCCTTGGATTCCATTTCGAAGCCCGATCCTCCGATTGCTAAGGTGTTAGCAGTAAAATGGTGCTTGGCAAAAGAGGAACATGTTGAGTCTGCGGGGCAGGGGGGCGTTATGGCGATGCTTGACCTCTTCGCCAAGAATGTTACTTGGGACAAAAAAGACCATTGTACTAGCATCCAGTGGCTCTTTTACATCGATCGCCCACCATGATGATGTCTTGCATGTATCCCTTGTCGAAAGTCAGGCATGTGGGTCACCAAGTACATGGATGGCCCCTAGGCCTTGAGGTAATACTTTTTTGCTCGAGGTCAATATCATATCATAGCAGAAAAGAATTTCACCTACTCCTAAGTTAACTCTGAGCAAGGAGTTCAAGGCTACAACTCTCATAACTATCCTAAACAGGTTCACACAACACAAACTCAGAAACAACCTAAAATGCATCAAGAACCTAAGCAGCAAAGGGGTAAGGGGAACCTGATACCCCCCTCTATTATGAACTTGGTGTAGAAGGGCATGAGGTCAAGGGCCCCCTAGGTAGCACTAAATCAATCCGAATTGTAAATTAAAAAAAAATTATATATATATTGGCCAAAATATAGTATTTGGCCCTAAAATTAGCCACACACGTGGTGTCAACTACCTGGGTCTTCCTAGGTTTATTTTTTTAGGCCTCTTCTCTATTCTCGGTCTTTCTGGTCTATTTCCTAGCCATTGGTGGGTAAACAAAAAGATAGAAAAGAGATGACAAATTGAACGTACTTACTAAAAAAATCGTGTTCAGTCTCTGTCTTCTGCAACAAAGAATGCTCGGGCTCACATGGCTCTTTGGGGCGCCATGTCCCTCATAACTAATGATCCCCTATACTATTTATACTCTCACCATGACATTGGTTACTAAGCAAAATGGTACATTTAATGCCAATTGAAAAAAGGGCAACAAAACATCGGCATAATGACTCCCAAGAAGTCGCATGCAAAGAAAGTCTTCAATTTCCTCATGCCACATGGCCCACGTCCAGAGCAACTTGAAGGCTGGGGGCTACTAACAAAACGTGAATCAGCATGCCTATCATTGAAAGACACATGTACTAGGATAGGTCCCACCAAGAATATCAACCCCCCTTCCCCCACCCCCGCTGCAGACTAGATCGAAGCAAACCCATCAAATCAAGCCCTCCCAAACTCCATTACGACTACTTGCAGGACCCTCGGGGGACGTCTTGTCCCGGGTCCAAACAATAATGGTGATCCAGCATGAGGTTCCACTAACATTACAGGTAGTAGGAAATGATTAGTTGCACACAGTCACATCCACGTGGGGCCTTTGACTGAATCATTTGAATACTAACTAAATGTATGACCCTTACTTACTTGGACCAATCAAGAGGTGTCCCAAGGTGCATCAAGTAATGCTTGGTGTTTAACATTTAAATGCTTGACACAACTTATTAAAAGCTTGGTAGAAGTCATTTGAATCAGTAGACCCAATTGATTTGGAGCAAATTTTAGATTAGAAGTTTGATCTATACTAAATCAACCACAAATTATGAGCAAATTACACTTTTATTTCACTTTTAACTTTACTTTAAGAATCAAACTATACACAACCAATACAGTTGAAGTTCCAATTGACAAATTACACTTTGTACCTTAAACTAGAGCCCTGATACCACTTCAAACTTTGTCATTGAATATCTCACACTATCCCCTCCACTTAAATTGGTTTCACATTACCCTAAACAAGCCGACCATTTTGTCTCGGATAAAAAATTCCAAATATTATTTAATTTTGGGCCAAAATGAAACAAATTCAACAAAATAATATTACTTTTTATTATTTTGTGACAAGAAGCCAAAATTAATGCAATGTGAAATTAATAACCATATCTCGAGGAAGTACAATATGAGACAAGGACATAGTCAAGGGGGCCAAAACAATATTTGCTAAATGCAATCTTAAAAGTTTTCCCAGTAGGCAGCCTCGAAAATATTTGCAAATATGCCTGCACTAACCATGAAAGTTCACAAAACTACAAATTAATAATTAGAAAGAAATAGCATACTCTACACCTGTAACCATGTCTCCAAAAAAAAGAAGATCCATGAGGAGCTAGCCATCCATATGCAACTGAGTAGAGATAGAAAAAACCTTGTATTCCCATATCTGAAACAAGTCTAACATTAAAACACTAAAGCACAATAGCAAAAGGAACTATAGACAAGTATTGTCGGGAACCATGCACCAAATTATTACACTGTACACCCACACCTTATTCCTATTGTATTCACAAATAACAAAAAATTTATGAATCCACCATCGCAGAGGGAACGATTCACCTCAGGTTTCTTTACATATGCTTACATTGAACTTTCTAACAACATGGCATCACCTGATATACATGCCTTCTACAGTCTTCTGGCATACCTGTTCAAGGTCACAAATTGAATTCTATACCATCGTTTCATCCACAAGGTTAGCCCTTCTATCCATAGAAGCAAGATATTTGATTATTCAGCTGAACTCCAGAGTTTTTTAAGGCAATCCTATACCACCATATTTCTATGTATTAGTAGCATGTGAACTGATGCGCAATGTATAATCAAAGTGGAAGCCTGAACAGAGATCACATGGGAAGTTTGTCATCTGGCCTATCCCACCATTTCTACACAAAATGATCACCACTGTTTTCACCTGCATTACTTCTTTTTCAAAGTAAGAGTTGGTGGAAAGCCCATGAAAAGATATAATAAAATAACAAAGTTGTATGCTGAAATCATGTACCTTTTGCGTTTGCTCTTCAAGACTGTAGAAGAGGAAGGATTACTGTGCCAGTTCCTCTTCCTCTGATTGATGAACCAATTATTTATCTGCTTTAACTGCAAGCCTGTTTCCTGTACCAACTTCGCCTTATCTTCCTCCTGGAAAAGGTACACATTAACAACAGTGATTTAAGAGCTGCACAGGAAAAGTGTGTTGGATGCAATTGTCTGAGCTTATCATGAGCTTCAAGAACATTGCCCACTTGTCTACTGAAGATGCTACATGAGAGCAGACTTGTGGCAAAATTTGAGCACAACTCGGCCATAAAAAAGGTATTTTGCACCGTGCATATAGCTAGAAGTGCTTTACAATACCAAAACCAAAACTAGTCCACAAGGACCCCCTTTTGGTGGTTTGTCAACCAATGAAAAGAAGTGATAGGCCAGCACTTACAGTTGGGTACGGCCACTTGGCATGTGATTGCCACCAAGCTTTTAAGATGGACGTGGTATCACCTGGAAGTTTTCCTGCTCTTCTCTTGCGTAAAATTTCCTCCCTAATGTCCACAATTTTCTCCTTGTAACCCTTCAGAAAGGGAGAAATAAAAGAGTTTTAGTTGATACTTCAGACACAGATATAAGACATTGAAACCAAATGTTTTATCTCTCACCTGCTTCAGCTCATGCTTCAGCTCTTGCCTGACACGCTCCATCAAGGTTCTCTCACTCTCTGTCGGGACGAGAGGACCAAATCCCATGCTGTCAGGACCCTCTAAACTTCCATCAAACAAGTTAGCATTACTATCTACCTGGTCATCGTCATCATCCGACATTGTTGCACCGGTGCCTTCCCCAGGTGAGACCCCTGTTCATGCAGCATGTAAAAGCAACATTAGCTTTAAATATTTATGATCATCGCGCACATAAATCTTGACACATGAAACCACATATTAGCATCTCAGCGCACCTTGACCCTTGCCTATTGTTTGCATGCCAGAAATTGCTAACTCAGAAAAGAAAGAAAGTTTGAAGCATTCCTCGAGAAATACGGTTTGCATCTTAGAAATTGTTTTTTGTTTTTGTTTTTTGAAAACTAAGAACAAAAATTTAGTAGATTTTAGAGAACAAGTTAGAAATATTTTATGTATTTCTGGAAACAACCTTTCCAGAATTTAAAAAAATCCACCACCATCACCATCACACTCCCATCATCACCACTACCCCCACCCCCACCACCATCAACACCACGTCCACCACACCACCGCCACCACCACTATCATCACCACCACACTTTCACCACCCTTCCACCAACACAACCACTACCACCACACTTCCACCACCACCACCATCACCATCACCACCACATTTCTGTTTTCATTATTTTTTGAGTTACTGTCCAAACAAATTTTAGTGTTTTCTATTCCGTAGAACTTATATTGGAATCGCATAACTAAACAAGTTTTGCGACACAAAAAACACTAAAAATGGTTTTCTAATACTCATTCCAAAAATTGTTTTCAGATACTATTTTTTGAGACGCAAACCAAATAGAGTCATAGAATCCAAAGATATTTCAAATAATAATTTGTAGAAACCATGATAAATAACTAATAAGCCATCTTAAAGAAAACCAGTACCAAAGAAGTTTGCTACACAGGACTGTCAGAATTGATGAAGGGAAATATATGTGGTCAACTATCATGATTACCCGAGGTAATTGATCTACACAGCCTCCTACCCTCGTTAGTCTGGCTCAGTGTTGGAGGGAGTTATATTATCTAATTTTGAGACTATTATCATTTACTTCACAAATTTGTCTGCATCTATGTAATCCTTGCAACAATAAAACCGGGTTGTGTTACAACTGTTGGGTATCAAGGAGGTTTCTGCAAGTATAACTTCTGCCCCATTTACATGGGCACACTACTGAACTGCAATAAGATTTTCTGGCATGTTCATGATTTTTCCGTTGCTTTCTGATTACATTTGATTATTGGTCTTGGAACATGAAATGGTTTATGAGTGGAGAAAACATAATTTTGGCCTAAGGAGTAGGAAGATAAGAATAAATATCAGGTTCAACCATGACATGAATCGACATTACAGCTGAACATTCATCTTTCCCAGATTGAAAAATAGCTCAAAATCTTTCAGTTAAAGCGTAATAAAAACAGCAGACAACCACCCCATATTATGCCATCACCAAGAAGATAACTATCCCACATAATAGATATGTCCTATATTTTCTCATTTTCCCTTCAGCAGCATATGGTTTTAAATTAAAAATTTGGTCAATAGTGAATATGAAACAAGTTGCAACAATCATATCACAAAGTTCTGTTTTACCCAACACCAAAATGCAATACAGACAAGATAAAAAGTCATCAAAAGATAGAGTAACACTTCAACTCTGTTAGAGTATGTGTGGCTCATATTTGCTGTGTGCATAATGGCAAGGAGGCAGATGCTGGAGCGGGCGGAGCCCGCGACGGCATCTGCCTTGTGGGATTTATATAAAGGGGACGCTGATTAGTTGGGGGTGCGGGGGCAACGCCCCCGCGGTACGGTACAGGGGTATTTTTGTAAATACGTCCATATTAGGGTTATATAAATACTTAAGATGTAACCCTATTCTATAATGGAAAAGAACGGCCGCTCGCTCTCGTGGATGTAGGCACATTGCCGAACCACGTAAATCTCTGTGTGTTATTTTCTCCTGCTTTCTTAATTGTTTGATTCCTTACTATTCACCATAATTGCTGCACGATCACAACAATTGGTATCAGAGCTAGACTACGATGTCTGGGATTTCCTCTACAAAATTCGACATCATGAAGTTCGACGGAACTGGGAATTTCGGATTATGGCAGAGGAGGGTGAAGGACCTGTTAGTGCAGCAGGGCATGGTGAAGGCATTATACGGAAAACAACCGGCAGGAATGGACGACATGGATTGGAAAGAATTGGAAGCGAAGGCTGTGGCGACTATTAGGCTTTGTCTGGCTGATGAAGTGATGTATCACGTCATGGATGAGGAATCACCGGCGGAAGTTTGGTTGAAACTGGAAAGTCGGTATATGTCCAAGTCGTTGACGAACAAGCTCTATCTTAAGCAGAAACTATATGGTCTTAAGATGTCAGAGGGCTCGGATTTGACCCAACACATCAACGTGTTCAATCAGATCATCAGCGATCTGAAGCGAGTTGATGTGAAGTTCGAAGACGAAGACAAGGCGCTGATGTTGCTGAATTCCTTACCGGCGTCTCCTACGTACGAGAATTTGGTTACGACTCTGATGTGGGGGAAAGAAACCCTCGAATTGGAGGATGTCACAGGTGCTCTGTTAGGTTTTCATCAGCGGAAGAAAGCCAGTGATGAGGCTTCACAAGGTGAAGGGCTTGTGGTGAAAGGTAACCAGGAACGTGGAAGAAGCAAATCTCGGAATGGATCGGGTAACAATAAAGCCCGGTCCAAGTCGAGGAAGAAGAAGAAGGACGTCTCTGTCTCGTGTTACAAGTGCGGGAAAAAGGGGCACTTTAAACGGGACTGTCCAGAGAAAAAGAAAGGGGATTCAGAGAACAAAGAGGGTGCATCAAAGTCTGCAAACGTAGTGGAAGAAGAAGATTCAGAGAGTGGTGACGGAGATATGCTTTCTGTTTTATCTAGTTCAGATCGTTTAACAGATTCTTGGATTATGGATTCAGCATGTTCCTATCACATGACACCCAACAAAGATTGGTTTGACACCTACAGGTCAGTAAATTCTGGTTCTGTTCTGATGGGTAATGATGCATCTTGCAAAGTTGTTGGAATAGGAAATATTAGAATTAAGATGTTTGATGGTATGGTTAGAACGTTGTGTGATGTTAGACATGTACCGGATCTAAGGAAGAATTTGATTTCATTGGGCACTTTGGATTGTAATGGTTATAGTTACAAATCTATAAGTGGAGTAATGAAAGTAAGTAAAGGCATGCTGACAGTGATGAAGGGACAGAAAGTAGTAGGAAACATTTACAGACTGCTGGGTACTACAATTGTAGGTAGAGTTGCTGCTGTAGGGTCTGAATCAGATAATACAGCCTTGTGGCATATGCGGTTGGGTCATATGAGTGAGCGTGGGATGATAGAGCTTCATAAGAAAAATCTATTGAAGGGTGTCAAGACATGCAAGCTCAATTTTTGCAAATATTGTGTTTTTGGAAAACAGAATAGGGTGCAGTTCAAGACAGCCACACACAAGACAGAGGGGGTTCTCGACTATGTCCATACAGATGTTTGGGGACCAGTTAGCGTACTATCACGGGGAGGATACATGTATTTCGTGAGTTTCATTGATGATTACTCACGAAAGGTCTGGGTGTACTTCATGCGGCACAAGTCAGAAGCGTTTGCCAAGTTCAAGCTGTGGAAAGCTGAAGTAGAGAACCAGACAGGGAGGAAGATTAAATGCCTCAGGTCAGATAATGGTACTGAGTACACAGATTCAAAGTTCCAGGAGTTGTGTGAGCAGCATGGGATCAAGAGACACTTCACAGTCCGCAAGACACCACAACAAAATGGTGTAGCGGAAAGGATGAACAGAACGATAGCCGAGAAAGCTCGGTGTCTCAGGTTGAATGCAGGGCTTGCAAAGAATTTCTGGGCAGAGGCAGTGAATATGGCATGTTTCTTGATTAACAGATCACCGAGGGCAGCACTAGATGGGAAAGTATCAGAGAAGGTGTGGACAGACAGTGAGGTAGACTACTCTGGTTTGAGAGTGTTTGGATGTCCAGCCTATGTACATGTTTCTAGTGAGGAGAGGTCGAAGCTTGATGCGAAGTCTAGACAGTGTATCTTTCTGGGATATCAGAAAGGAGTGAAAGGCTTCAAGCTCTGGGATCCGAAGGCAAACAAGATGGTGATCAGTAGAGATGTGGTTTTTGATGAAAAAGCCATGTTGCAGCGTACTCAGGAAGAAGAGAAACAAGTACCAGAAAACTGTAGCACTAATGACCATGTGGTGCAGGTGGAGCTAGAGAATCATGGTAAAGAAGAGGATGCTCAGCATGTAGAGCGTTCTATCTCAGGTGATCAACAACATCATAGTATAGCCACAGACAGGCCCAAACGCAATATCAAGCCACCTACCAGGTATGGTTTTGAAGATTTGGTTTCTTATGCGCTTATTACTAGTAGCGGGGATCCTACAACTTTTCAGGAGGCAGTACAAAGCCAAGAGAAAAGTAGATGGATGGGTGCTATGGTGGAGGAGATGGAGTCTCTGCATAAGAACCAGACGTGGGAATTGGTGGAACTTCCCGAGGGGAAGAGAGCAATAGGATGCAAATGGGTGTATAAGAAGAAAGAAGCAGTATCAGAAAATGAGGGAGAAAAATTCAAGGCTCGTCTAGTAGCAAAGGGTTACTCACAGAGAAAAGGGGTTGACTATGATGAGATCTTCTCCCCCGTGGTCAGACACACTTCCATCAGGACAGTGTTGGCACTAGTAGCACATTCAGATATGCAGTTGGAGCAGATGGATGTAAAGACAGCTTTCCTTCATGGCGACTTGGAGGAACGGATTTACATGGTACAGCCAGAAGGGTTCAGTCTCCCTGGAGAGGAACATTTGGTCTGTAATTTGAAGAAATCACTTTATGGGCTGAAGCAGTCTCCGAGGCAGTGGTACAAACGATTTGACTCTTACATGATCCGAATTGGCTACAAAAGGTGTGAGTATGATTGTTGTGTCTATGTAAAAAGGCTTGATGATGATTCATTTATTTTTCTGTTACTTTATGTGGATGATATGTTGATTGCTGCCAAGAGTATGAGTGAGGTCAACAAGTTGAAGACTTTGTTGAGTAGAGAATTTGACATGAAGGATTTGGGTGCGGCCAAGAAGATTCTTGGGATGGAGATTCGCAGGGACAGAGCTTCCAGGAGATTATGGCTATCTCAGCATAGCTATGTTGAGAAGGTGTTGGACAGGTTCAGCATGAGTTATGCAAAATCAGTAAGTACACCTTTGGCGAATCATTTCAGATTGTCTACCGCTCAGTGCCCGAAGACAGATGATGAAGTTCATGACATGTCAAAGGTCCCATATGCTAGTGCAGTGGGGTGTTTGATGTATGCTATGGTTTGTACAAGACCAGATTTGGCACAAGCTGTCAGCGTGGTTAGCAAGTTTCTTTCAAATCCGGGTCGACAGCATTGGGATGCAGTCAAGTGGATTTTCAGATACTTGAGGGGCACTACAGACTATGGCATCAGGTTTAGCAGACAACAGAGTGACCCTTCAGTTATGGGATATGTGGATGCAGACTATGCAGGGGACTTGGATGACAGGAGGTCTACCACAGGTTATGTGTTTACTCTTGTGGGAGGACCTATTTGTTGGAAGTCCATGGTACAACCTATAATTGCACTATCTACTACTGAGTCAGAGTATATGGCAGTAGCTGAGGCTGCCAAAGAGGCTTTGTGGCTTACAGGTTTAGTCAAGGAGCTGGGTGCCCAGCAAGGTGGAGTTCAATTGCATTGTGACAGTCAGAGTGTCATTTATTTGGCAAAGAACCAGGTGTATCATGCGAGGACCAAACATATAGATGTGAGGTTTCATAAGATCAGGGAACTGGTTTCTTCTGGTGAACTATTACTTGAGAAAGTTCACACTTCTGAGAATGCAGCAGACATGTTGACAAAGCCTGTTACTACAGACAAGTTCAAGCACTGCTTGGACTTGATTAATGTCTCTAGTTGCTAGATGGGAGATGCCTCAACTCAGCGTCCCCGGTGGAGTTCCCGAATACATGTCCTCTTTTTTTTTCTTCTAAGGGGTGAATATTTGCCAAGGTGGAGATTGTTAGAGTATGTGTAGCTCATATTTGCTGTGTGCATAATGGCAAGGAGGCAGATGCCGGAGCGGGCGGAGCCCGCGATGGCATCTGCCTTGCGGGATTTATATAAAGGGGACGCTGATTAGTTGGGGGTGCGGGGGCAACGCCCCCGCGGTACGATACAGGGGTATTTTTGTAAATACGTCCATATTAGGGTTATATAAATACTTAAGATGTAACCCTATTCTATAATGGAAAAGAACGGCCGCTCGCTCTCGTGGATGTAGGCACATTGCCGAACCACGTAAATCTCTGTGTGTTATTTTCTCCTGCTTTCTTAATTGTTTGATTCCTTACTATTTACCATAATTGCTGCACGATCACAACAAACTCATATACTCACAGTAAAAAATTGCATATGGTGGATGACTAAGCAATCAAAAAATAAGCAGTTACATGTTCGGAACATATTATTGTCATGCTAAAGGCACAATAATAGATGGAGACATGAACAGGAAAATGGAATATCACCTGTTAAGCTTTGTAGGGATTGCTCAATCTCCCAGCAAGCCATAACTGCTTCCATTGCATGAACACGGACATGTTGTTGCAGTTGTTCTTTAAAAGAACAAAGCAACAGAACATAATGGGTCTGCATTACAAAATCAAGAGGGGGCAAAATAAGTGATGGACATCTTTGTTTTAAATGAACAGGCCTGTATATCAAAATGCCTTCCATTATAGCATATAATTCTGTCGGTTTCAGGGAAAGACAAATACCAAACAAGACAACATAAAGGGAAAAACTTAACTGAAGTTTTTCCAGTACAGTTGACAGTTTTCTGAATCTACCTAAAATAAGAAAAAACTGAAATGATCATTATTTTGGTTCACAGAATTGTCATAGTTGCAAATCAGTCTACCATTTTTTATAAAGATATCCTAACCCACTAGTTCAGCTGATTCCACCTATCATTCTAATTCAGATTCTATATAAGAGAAGATACATCTCCAATGCATTGACTTACTACTTCGCATGTGCCATAGACACCAGATTCAAATGTCGGCTAATTTCTTCTAGATCCAAAAGTCAAGGCATGTAAAATCTCAATTCTCAAAGGGTTAAGTTTATTAGAATTACCAATATAGATGGGCACACCAAAGTGTTAATTACCAAGTCAGGATTTGAATTTGGAAAGTTCACTGTTAGAGAATACAAGCAATTGGAAAAAGGAAACTTAAAACTCAGTAATTTTTGTAAAATGGATGAACAGTAAGCTCACCAGAAGCGAAGTCCCATCAGATATTTGCTTCCCAAAAGAAATAAATGACTTAACACGAAACTTCATGTCTTATATTTCACCATCAAACAGTAATCCACATCTAGGCTAAGCTTCTATAGATATATTTACAAATCCTAGTCAGAATCAAAGGAAGAAGGAAACAAAAAATGAAAACAAGTTGACTAGACAAGTTGACTAGACAAGTGTCATTCAATGTATCTCATCTTGTAGTAATGACAGAAGACATGTAAGTTTCCTTTATCATGAAAATTAAACCAACCGCTATTTTGGATTTATAAGATAAAGAAAGGTGATTAAACAGGTATATCTTGTTACATGAAAGATATTCCTGACTTATGAGGCTCCAACATCATGAAAGAAAAAGGCCCACATGGAACCCACAGAATACCAAATTGTATCCTATGCTGAATTTAATATTTCAAAGCAAGTAAAAGTTGAAAACATAAGAAATATTTAAAGAATGCAATGCATTCCATTTTATGTTCCCAATTAGCACACTATAACAAACGCAATGGGGATTTATGGTTTTGGAACACATTTTCAATTCTAGACACAACAATGTAATACATCAAGGGAATTAAATCTCATGAACCTAGGCATGCTGTTGAACGATAGCATTAAGGTTAAAGTTTCACTATAATCCAAAGAGTGCACATAATAGTTTTCTTTAAATAACAAATTGATAAAAAATAATGAACAGACCTAGCACTTCATCTTTGTCCACACTGTTCAGTTTCCCTTTGCCATATGTCAACACCAAAGTGTACCATTTACAATCGAAATTGAGTGTGAAATGGATCACATCCCGACATGCTTGTTAGAGACGTGTAGTAACCTAGAGTGACCAAAAGTAGAGGGGGGGTGTAGAATAGGTCTTACACATTCATAGCGCTCATTTGTCAAGTAATGTGCAAAACCCCTTAAATTGACCCATGAGAGGCCCTATGAAGGATGAATGTATGCAAGCCCAAATTAACTCAATCAACACAATGCATATTCTACACCTTATCCCTCCAAAGCCCTTCCACCAATTCAACAACCACAAGGCATCTCAAATTCTAAGAATCATTTAATCAATCATATCAACAAACACATGGAAGATGTAAAAATTGCATGTAAAGAGTTGGTTATAGAGAAGCACAACCACAACACAAATAATTCTTATGTGGAAATCCTAGACTGGAAAAACCACAAAATTGTAGTTCACCTAACTTAATCAATTACACTCAAAGTCAGATTACAAGTTCAAAGACATATACTTGAACCCATACCATAGATATTTTTTTTCCTTGAATCTTTTCTCCAGAGTCCATTGCAAGCTCGAGTACTAGCTTCACTAGGTAATGAACCGAGCTCCACAATCTGTTCTTGAAATCTTTCTTAGATCTCCCACTCCACTATGTGTTTGGTGGTTTTCACTAGATGTCTCTAATATTCTAAGTTTGAAGATGATAGCACAAGATGATCTTGGTAGATTTGTGGCCTTTAGATGTTAAGAGAGATTAGGGTTTGTTTTAATTTCTCTAGATAATGTATAAGACTACTAGCAATATACCCATACCTTAAGACACCTACACTATTAAAAATTGAGTATTAATCGTGCAACATTTATATTTTAAATAAAAATTTATTTTTTCTTTTCCTTTCTTTTCTTTTCTTTAGTTACGTAATTTAAAATTAAAATGAATAGAGAAAAATTAAGAGATAAGTATGGGAGAGAGAGATATGTGCGAATTAGTAGTATTATCTGACATTGAAGAGTGTGGTGGTTGAATTATCTGATATTGAAATCGTATAGAGAAAATTATCTATTTAAGCAAAAAAAAATTATGATGAATTTTGTACCATTGGATCAAAATAGATGAAAACTGGATCAATTTTGACCATTGTTATGCTTTTATAAGTTAGAAATTCAACTTCCTAATTGTAATATTAAATAGATTTTCAAACTTACAAGGCTTACCCTAGTGAGAAAAAACTGTCACTAATTTGTAGGTCTCAAAAATAGAATTTAATAGGAACACAAGAAAATTCAAATTCGCAATAGACCACATGAGTTGTTAGCCAATGGACATCGGGCGGTGGCTACTGGAATGACAAGACAAACAATAACATGTTGAAGCTTTAGGGACAGCTCGAGCGGCCTAGCCAGCAATGGCCACAATTAACTTCTTTCTTTTCTCTAGCTTTCTCCTTAAGTGTTTAGGAACTGCTCGAACCACATGCCAGCAAGCTTTCAACAGTCCCTACTAGTTTTTAAGCCTAAAACACAAAAAAACTTGCCACATTGAGCACCAAGGGGCATTGCTCAATAAGGGTCCATCTCATCACTCATTTAGTATTTTCAAAACAACCTTTGAGTTTCAAAAAGATTTTTCAATAGAATAAAGCAAAAGTCATATACGGAACACATACTAAATCCATTTATAATTAACCTATGTAAACCAAAGTCAAGGTAGCTAAGTCTTTAGGTCATTACCTTCAAATGAATCAAATATGACTTTGTATCTTGGACTTAATCTTCCTTCTTTCCATCAGTCTTTAACTTCATAGCATCATAACCATAGATTTAGTTGAGATATTTACATCTGACCTCATGGAATTAGCCAAATACAAAATCAATTTCCTAACATAGTTGACATGCCTCTGCATCCATCATCCATTAGATATTGAAAGAGAACACAAAAACTTTCACCAGCGAGAAATTTTATGTTCAAGCTGTTCTTTACACTTGAACAATTTGACAGAAAGAGTGAATGTAGGATATATGCTACTATGTCCAAGCCGACCACTTTTGATGACCCTAAATTGAAGAAACTCTACTTTAGAGACAAATTATACAACATTGGCATTGAAATCTTACTCCTATTTTGATTAATCTTCTCCAAATAGGAAATTTTACAAAGCATCCTTATGACTTCTAGAATTATAGGAAGTAAAAATGACAAATGAATCAGTTTTCCTTTCTCTATACAAACTAAATAAAGGTTATAATAGGCCTTTACCGCTCACGACCAAAATAATATTATTCAGTGCATGTAATAACAACAAGTAGAGGCAGAAATATAACCACAAAAGACTAGGTACAGTGCTTGGAAACCTTAAGAAGACTTCCAAGCAGCGGCTTTTTTTGTACATCCATTCGTCTCATATTATCTTCATACCATGTCCAATGAAATTGCTTTTCTTATCAAAATACAATTGTTTTTTCAAGTTAAAAATTTACTAAAGGTTTTTGCTTTTTGGTTGCATCAATATCACTTTCCATGACTTGTGACTTTGCTAAATGCAATTTCTCTTATTGGAAAGTCGATGTAAGGCCGTCTCTCTCAATTATGTTGACACCTAAGATACGATTTATCCTATCATCTAGAGATACCATAAAAAGAGAAAAGTGGTGATGGTAATTTTCATTGTACCCAAGATTGGAGCCAAGGCTTCTACACAATTAGGTTCTCAACTTATGTTCTTGCAATCTTCGGAATTAGTTGAGCAATTTATTATCTTTGCTCATTTACAATGGTGATGGTGGAAAATATGTACATAAGCAATAAGTAAATTCTGGTTGACTGCATTCTTCTTTGTTACAATACAAGGTGTTTGCATAATTGCTGACATTACCATTCCTTCATCTCACCAATCCAACTTTCAGTCAATAATATTTCTATAAGAGCAAGGACTCCAATCAAGACAGACAGTTACACTTCCTAACCATAACTTACTTTAACTAACTGAACATATGTCTCAGTGTCCTTCTGTGATTGTGGAGAAGGGATGTAACATTCTCAATTCCCCATTACAATTATCAAATCTTACAAGTTTAGATATACAAAAATTAGAGAAAAAGGATTTAATTGTTGGAACACACCCAGTCAGTCAGGAAAAAAGCGATCAGAATGTACTCGAACAATCACTAAAAGAGCCAAAATAACCATGATTTTCTTTCAATTCCCCATTACAAGTATCAAACCTTACAAGTTTAGAAATTCAGCAACTTGAGAAAACAGATTTAGAATTGGGTACTATCACCCAGCCAGTCATGAAAGACACAATCAGAATGCACTTGAACATTCAGTAAAAGAGCCAAAATAACCATGAAGTTCCCTTCTGATACTCAGAGCTTCCTCCGGAGTGCAAGGAATGTGGGACGCAAAGATTATAGGGTTTATATCAGTTAAATTCATGAAGCAGACAAAAAATTAAACTTACAAAATAATCACGAAGCAATAAACCACATAAAACAAACTCTGAATCACCGGAAAAGCCTTAAATTCCAAATAATCATATACCATGCATAAAGACAGTAGTTCCCTTTTCAGTCTCATAAATGCTATCCCCATACGATACCCCAAATTAATAACAACAGTCCACAAAGAACAAGAAATTCAAAGGAAAACTTAAAATTAAGGCAAATTAAAAAAACAAAAACAGAGCACAAAACACTTACCATGAACTGATCAAGCTCCTTATCATCACCAAGATTACCATGTCCAAGCGCAGAGTACTTGGCCACCACGTGCTGCGACTGCGCCAGCTGCGCATCGATCCTCGGCAACTGATCCACCGGCGTGGCAATTCGCAAACACGCAACGTGAGCGGATAAAAGCTGTTCGTACAACGGATGCACTAGAATTTCTGCTTTGCATCGCGCATTTTGCCAATTAACAACTCCATCAGCACCACCACTGCCACCGCCGCCACCGACTTCGCTATCATTTAGCTCACCGCCTCTATTGCTCTCAATGTTTCTGTTGTTTTCGTTGTTGTTGTTCAAATCGTCCGATTCATGCGAAATAGCCGCAGCGATCATTGAATCGTTGGACACCTGAACATCGTCCCTCACATCACTAATATTCCTCTGCAGAATCGGCCTCGAATGCCATTGATTCGGCGTCTGCGACGTCCTCGGGTCCGAATTCGTGTGCAAATTCAAGAAGTTTCCCTCTCCGTACTGGCTCTGTTGTCGCAGAATTGCGCTGTTGAGCCACGTCGGACCGACACCGACCTGAGCCGGTTGTTGGTGATTGTGCTGGTCCGGTGGCTTCCCGGCGGCATCTGGTGACGTTTGGCCTAGATGTTGGGGGAGAACATTACGGAGAACGGAGGTGTTTTCGGTGGTTAAGTGTTGGTCTGAGTAGTGTTGTAAAGAAGCCATTTCTTGTGACAAATGGTTCGGATACGCCATGGATGAATATATACAACACTTCACAATGATACTCCTCTCATGATCATCATCGCCAATTTGGACAGAGAAAGTTCTAGTCCCTGTCCATGCTTACAGAGTGAGAGAGTTTGAACAATAAAATATTATTGCACTCGAGAACCGAGCTATAAGAGAGAGAAACTAGAGAGAGAATATGCGCTTATACATATAAACACAACAAAATTATATAGAGAGGGAGTAAGAGAGGTATTTATATAGGGACCAGCTTCTCTCTATGTTCTACAGCATGTAGAGAGAGACAGAGAGTGGCTACTTGAAATCTTAAAAAATGTATCAGTAGAGAGGGAAAGGAGAAGTTTGAGATAGAGAGAGAGAGAGAGAGAGAGAGAGAGATGGCTTGAACTGAAAGTTGAGAAGTATATAGTAGTAAGGAAGAGAAGCGGTTTTGAACAATGGTATTCAGGGGACAAAATAAGCTCGGCAAACCACTTAAGGTAGAAATGACGACCTTAGTATTATTATATACGAATGTGTATATATATAGGACAGAAATGAAAAAGGTAAAGAAAGGAGCTTTTGGGCGTGGATCGATGTGGTTGGACGGTTGGATTGCCAGGAAGATGAATGGGATCCGACGGTGGAGAAATGTCAACGTGGCTAAATTGTCGTTTCATGTCTTGAAGGAGTTCATTCCACGCGCGTTTATGATTGAGCTCAGTGCGCGTGGGTTGAAGAGTTTGTGGGAGTTGTTATTGCTTGGCGTACGTCCCAAGGAGTTGTTAAATTAAAGACATGATTGACTACTCATAACTACGGGCGTTGATTGCGCGTGGAAATTGTGTTCCATGGACCAAACCATAAGGTACTAATTATCTACTACTAATAAAGACAAGTAGTTTGATCATCCGCTTCATCTCATAGAAATTATTGATGACACTACAAAATAATAATAATAATAATAATTATTATTATTATATAATATCACTAATTAATTATAAAAATAAATACATAGTACCAATGGATCCTATAAAATTCTACAATTACCAATAATTTTACATTGAATAAGTACTATGTACAATTCACTTGTCTTACTTTTTTGGGGGATGCTTGCAGTTAAAGTTATCTAATAATTTTTCAAATTAATCGAGAATTAATATTAAAGCCTGTTTAAATACATTTATGCATAAAATAAATTAAACTCGAGTTTAACTCGAACCTTCCACAAAAAATATGGGACTTCTATAATTTATTTAACTTTTTTAGAATCATAAATCTCAAATCACTAAGTTAATTGTGCGGTTTAACATATATGTTACTTGTTTTATTATTATATAACATTGTTCTATTTGAAATGGTATGAGATATAGGTTAAAGTATAGTTATTGCCTGTGTCTGAAGGTATAAAGTAATAAAAAATGATAAAATAATAAACATATTTGTATTTATATCCAAAATCAAATCACAAATATAAAAGAGAGATAAATGAATTTAAACATCGATTATAATGGGGATGAGAGATGGTGGTAGGAGACGGTGATGGTAATGGTGGGTGACAATGACCGTGACAACGACGACAGTAGAGACGACAATGATGATAATGGCGGTGGTGGCGGCAATAATGGTGGTGGTTGTGACAACAACGGCAACAGTGGTGGTGGTGGTGGTGGTGGTGACAGTGGTGGCGACGGCGATAGTAATGATGGCGACGGCGGCGGCAGTAGAAGAAGAGGTAATGGTGGTGGGGGTGGGGTTTCAAACACTATTTTTTTTTTAAATACTTATGAAAAATAATTTTAAAAGTACTTTTAAAAAGTCATTTCAAACACACTCTTAGTGACATATTTTTCTTATTAAATTTAGGGTGTTAATATTAGTCGTTAGATTAACTTTAAAAAAATAAATTTAAAGCGATCTGAACCGTGAAAAGTAAAAATTATTTTATTTATTTTTTAAAATTTAAATTATAAATTAATTTATTATATAGATTTTAAATGAGCCGTGTGCTATTTGAACACGATTATAATATTAAATTCAAGTTCAAACACAAGCCCAAGCTCAATTTGTTTAACAAATCAAGTTCGAACAAGCAGGCTAACAAAAAGTTTGGAACAATCTATATACTTATTCTTACTGTGCATTTCTTCAATAATTGCCCTTGTGAGACAGGACGTCTACCTGAAGTTGAGAAAAAATGGTGTCTTGACTTAATTAGATATTTGTGTAAGTTGGGGTTGACGGACCTGTTTAGTGCCCACTATTTTAAAGAGATGAGTAAGATAGAATACTGAGGTGAGAAGACTTGAGTAATTTATTAATTGGTAAGATTAATTTTTGGACAAAATTTTTTTGGAGTAGGCAACGTGAATAAATATTTTCACACCGACAAGACATTTGTTTCAAACAAGTGCGTGTGTGTATAATAAGGGTGAACAGTGAGAACATTTACAGTACAGGTAAATGGGCAAATTAGGCTATTTTAAGGGGTTATTCACGACTATCTCTTTACAAAAATAAATGTTTAGCGCGACAGATGTCCTTATTTACGATCGTCTTAGAGTTACAAAAGATGACACGTTACGCATCAAATGTTCCAAACACTAAAAGTGCTAGCTATATGACTCATCTCCTTGAATTGTGAGGGGGGTACGAGCCTTGTCATATCAATTGCCCCTAAATTTCGTGATGCTGCTCTTATCTTGTAAATGAGATTTTACGCTTGACAAATGAGACTGCATTAGTCATGTCATGTGGACACCATGGATCTTGCGGTGAGGGGGGTGGACTTCGCCTCTTCCCGCTACTACCATTTGTCCCCCTAATGCCACTCTTGTCTCGAGGCCAAGGTTATTGTAGCTCAAAGGGGTTTGACGTGTCCATCTTGCTCTCGGTTTGCTATGTGATGGCCAAACACTAAAAAAATATTATAAATCACATAGACTAATAGAAGAGCTGACAATTTTTACTTTAGGTAATGGGTTGGTTGGTAATTTTTCAATGCAATCGGAACGGAATGATTTTAGAGTTATTATTTTGAGTCGTTAAATTTAATTTTGTGAGATAGTTTTGATGTGATTAGAGTACTTATACGATCAGAAATTATTGTACATTTATCAAATTATAGAGACTAAGACTTTTTGGACAATTTTGCCCTAAAGAACTTGACCTCCTCTGAGATCTCAGCCACCTATATCTACAAAATTTAGAATTCTCTTTCCTGAAAATTTCCTTCTATGGTATATTCTTAAGCTTTCAAAAGACATTGATGGTGGTGGCGGTGGTGGAATCTGAGGAGTCGTCGTAAAATTCAAATTCAACAAATCCGACATTCTCGTGAAGATATTCAATGCCTGAGTGGTGCCGATGGGAGTTGCCGTAGAGCTAGTAGGTGGGCCACTAGTGTACATGTGTAGAGGTCGTCGGATCTCTCTAAATCTACATCGAAATTTTTGAATGAGACAAATTTTTTCGTCAAAGGCGCAATAGAAGAGCAGAAAGAATCTAAATGTTCAACAGATTTTCAAAATCTTCCAGGGCGGTGTTATTTTTGACAGAATTGAAGAATAGAGAGAGGGGAAACATAACACTAAAGGCCTGTTTGATTTGTATTTCAAAAAATAGTATCCGAAAATAGTTTTTAAGAAAAGTTTTAAGAAAGTGATTTTGATATTTTTTAAGATAAAAAACTTATTTTGTTAGATGATTTCAAAAACAATTTTACAATACAGAAAATAGTAAAACCTGTTTGGACAGTCTAAATATATATTTGAACAGTAATTAGAAAATATAAAAAATTTATTTTTATATTGACAATTTCATAATATATATATATATATATTTTTATGTATGTTTTTATATATATATTTTTATATACTAGTTGGTGTTCACGTACGTTGTACGTTGACTATTTTTAATTATAATTTTAGTTTTTATTTTTTAATTTTTACTCGCATTATCTCTATATTTGTAGTTTTATGTATATATAAAATAAGTGTAAAGTTAGAAAATAAACGAGACAAAATATAAAAGAAAGGCATCGTGTCATTGATTTGATTACTTATTAGTTATTTATAAAATTTATATTTCAAATATTTTACTTCTACCATGGTGTGAGCAACACTTAGCAGAATTCTCATCAAGAATATTGACTTTGGATTGAAAAAAATTACAATCTTACAATAAATATTTGACAATTGAAGACCAAAAAATGAATTAAAAGTCAATAGAAGTGAATAAAAATATAATTAATATATAGAATTTGTGTATAGTTGCAAAAATTAAAATCATGCACCAAGATCATGACAAATCAAATTTCTAAATTAAAATTGAAAAGTAAATAAATAAAATAAATTGAATCTAAATAGTGAATAAGACCGATCACATTTTCTTGAAGTCTTAAATTACACTCATATTAAATTATCAAAGCAGTAGTTGATAATACTTGATGATACCTCAAATAAGCCAGAGCAGGAGATCAGGTCAGGAAAGACACGAAAAACTCAGAGAATCAGGGGTGGAGCTCCCCTTGGAGAGATCGTAGTCGAACCGACCAGGAAACAGCCAAATGAAACTCTCAACCAATCAAGATTCTCTTCTAAAATCAAAGAGGATCCCATGAATAATGGGCAAAGATCTCAGCTGAAATCCCATAGAATAGGGGTAGTTATATAAATATTATGTAACGCCTCATCGAGAAGGGGGCAAAAAAAAACCCCTAATTGGATTATGCACTGTCTTGTATTACATTCAAATAATCAATAGAGAAGAAAAGGAGCAAGAGCTTCCATTTGAGAGTGGATTAGCCAAGCTCCAGAGCCGGTGAACCACTATATTCTTACTGTATAAATTCTCCTATCCCCTAAGAAACACTTCGTCACTGCCATTATGAAGTTGGCAGCCTAACTTCACCGTTGGTCCCACGCACTCTGCTCACCCACATTAGTCTGCACTATCAGTTTGGCGTCGTCTGTGGGAACAACTGTTCCTGTTACAAATAAGCTGATCTTTCAGTGATTAATGGTGTCAACACGAAACATGAACAGAAACCAAACAAACTCATCTCGGATGCAGGACCAATAAGGAGCCACCACTGGCAAACAGCCCGAGAACGTTCTAGAAACTAATCCTCCCATGGGGAATCCCCCACAAATAACGAGATGGAGGCCCTTTGCCTCGTCAATCAGCGCTTGATAAAGCAAAATGAGGAGCTCTTGAAGCTCTTACAGTGCCCACAGGAGGCACGTCCGGCCCAAGAAGGTCAGAATAGTCCCCATTACAGGGATCAACAACATCTTGATCCACTCAGAGAAGACAATGAAGGAGGGGAGAACAGCCAGACCTTGGGGCAGGTTCCCTAACTACCCTTAGGAACGACCACAATGAGGAAGTACAAAGTCAAAATCATGAAGATGAAAAGAATGATGTCTTCCCTTATCAGCAGGAGAGAAGGGAGCAATATTAGGAGCAACGCTTCAAGGGCATCTAACAGGAGCTCAGCCACATGAAGAAAACGGTCAGAAGAAAAGCTCCAGTTACAATGGACGCCTTGGTGCAGCAGACTAAATCTCCATGCACGCCTGGGGTGTTGCATTTTTCCCTCCCAATAAAGTTCAGGATACCATAAATAGAATCCTTTGATGGAACCAGGGAGCCCATGGACCACCTTAATACTTATAAGAATCAGATGGAATTGCACGGGTACCAGGACCCCTGTACGCTGTCGAGCCTTTGCCATCACTTTAAAGGGTTTAGCCTTGGCGTGGTTTAACAAGCTCCCCCCCGGCCTCAATCTCTTCCTTCAAAGAGCTTTCCATTTCCTTCGTATCTCACTTCATACGGGCTCGAACCTATAAAAAGCCGAACTATCACCTTTTGAATGTGAAACAGGGACCACAAGAAAACCTCAGGTCATATGTCCAAAGATTTAATTCAGAGTCGTTAAAAGTGGATGTCCCAGATGAAAAGTTTATCATCACTGCCTTCATAGCTGGTCTAGGGGTGCAGTCTAAAGATTTGATATTCTTCATATCAAAAAATTCTCAAGTAAGCATGGCCGAGGTGCTTGCCAAAGCAGAGAAATACATAAACAGCGAAGAAGCTCTTCTTTCTAAGGTAGGGAGCTCTTCCACACATAGAGACAAGGGAAAGGAATAGAAAAAGAGGAACTAAAGTCTCAGGAGAGAAAGGGAAAGAAATAGATCTCCAAAGAGAGATAGATCTCCTAGAAGAGACAAAGAGTGATGCCCAAAAAGAAGGGGGAACTTTAGGGACCATTTGGGCCTCCTGCAACCTGAACTACAGCGGAGGTATGCACCTCAGCAATATACCTCTCTCACTGCGATAGTGTCCCAGATCATATACAAGGTGCAGAACGAGAAATTCCTAAAGTGGCCTCCAGGAATGAAGGCAGATTCGTCTAAACAAGACCCTACGAAATATTGCGAGTATCATAGGGATCATGGCCATTATACCAACGATTGCATTCAGCTAACAAAGGAGATCGAGTTCCTGATCCAAAGGGGACAGTTACAACGATTTGTCGCTCATGACAACCAGAACCGGGCTCCACCACCACCAGCACCCCAGCAACAAGCCACTGCGCAGCACCAGCAACTCTTAGGGGAGATCAGAGTGATATCTAGAGGATTTTTTGGCGGTGGAGAATCCAGCGCAGCCAAAAAAGCACACCTGCGTAGGATCAGAGCTGGCGAAGCGCTGAAAGTACACACCGTGTCCAAAATACCTAGGCTGAGCACAACCATCACTTTTTTAGATTCAGACTTGGAAGGTTGTCAGTATCCCCATGATGACCCGTTGGTCGTAAGGACCATTGTGGCTAACCAAATTGTTCATCGAGTTCTAATTGACAATGGAAGCTCGATCGACATCATTTTTGCCTCTGCCTTTGACAAAATGGGCATAGGAAAGGAGAAGTTTGAGCTAGTGAGTGCTCACTTGATGGGGTTCTCAGAGAGAGGGTGCTACCCCTAGGATCCATCCAACTCGTGCTCACTATGGGAGACCCTCCTTGTCAAGCCACCACCACTGTGAAATTCCTGGTAGTTGACGCCCTTTTTGCATACAATATACTACTTAGGAGACCATTTCTCAGCGCAATGAAGGCTATCCCCTCAGCATATCACCTGGTCGTAAAATTTTTGACAGAAAATAAAGTTGGAATAGTCCAAGGAGACCAGCGAATAACCAGAGAGTGCTACATGGTCTCGGTGAAGCAGAAAGAGGTTGAAACTATCCAGCTAGATGAGCTTGACATGAGGGATGAACTGGACACCAGGCCCATACCGTCAGAAGAGCTAGAGCCAGTCCAGCTCGATGAGGAGCCTGAACATATTATTTACATGGGATCTAAGTTGAGCAAAGAAATGAAAGACCTACTTATCCAGTTCCTAAGGAAGAACATGAGGGTGCTCGCTTGGAAGCAAGAGAACATGGAAGGCATTGAACCCTCAATCATCACACACAAGCTAAGCGTGAATCCCATTTGTAAACTTGTTAAACAGAAACGGAGAAGTTTTGCTTTAGAACGCCAGAAGGCAATTAACGAGGAGGTCAGTAAACTCCACGCCAAAGCCATCAGAGAGATGGACTACCCTACCTGATTGGCGAATGTGGTGCTGGTCAAGAAGACCAATGAAAAATGGTGGCTCTGCATTGATTTCACTAATCTCAATCGAGCATGCCCCAAGGATAGCTTTCTCTTACCTCGAATTGACTTGTTCGTGGATGCAACTGCTAGACATGAGCTCCTCAGCTTCATGGATGCTTTCTCAGGTTATAATCAGATTAGGATGGACCCAGCAGACCAAGAAAAGACTTCATTTGTGACTGAACAGGGAACTTACTGCCACCAGGTTATTCCTTTTGGATTGAAGAATGTTGGAGCCACTTAACAGTGCCTAGTAAATAGAATGTTTCAGAAGCAAATTGGGACATCCATGGAGGTCTATATCGATGACATGTTAGTAAAATTAATGAAGGCAGAGCTGTACATCGAGCACCTAGCAGAATCGTTCCAAATCCTCAAGGAGTACAAGATGAAATGCAACCCTGTAAAGTGCGCCTTTGGGGTATCAGCAGGGAAGTTTCTTGGATTTATAGTCAACAATAAAGGAATCAAGGCTAACCCAAAAAAGGTTAAAGGCAGTTCTGGATATGCGATCACTGTCCAACATCAGGGAGATCCAACGCCTGACAGGAAGGATAGCCGCCTTGAGTCGTTTTGTATCCAAATCAAGTGACAAGTGCCAACCTTTCTTTCAGGTCTTGAAGAAGGCTTTTTAGTGGGACACCCAATGTGAGGAAGCATTCAAAGCACTAAAGGAGTACCTAAGTTCTCCCCCTGTCCCGGTAAGCCCCTTAGAAGGGGAAGTGCTTACTCTTTATTTAGTTGTCTCAGATTTTTCAACCAGTGCAGCACTAGTTAGGGAGCGAGACAGAGCTCAGCAACCAGTGTAGTACTATAGCAGAGCTCTAAGGGGGGCAGAGGAGAGATATCCAAAGATGGAGAAGCTAGTTTTGGCCCTAGTGACTACGGCTAGGAGACTTGGACCATATTTTCAGGCTCATAATATCGAGGTTCCAACAGATCAGCCAATGAAGCAAGTGCTGCATAAACCAAAGTCTTCAGGAAGGCTAGTTAAGTGAGCGATAGAGCTCAGCGAATTTGATATTAGGTATAAGCCAAGGACTGTAATCAAAGGGCAAATTTTGGCAGATTTCATCACAGAATTCACTGCAATAACACCCCATGGAAGTCACACTGCTAATACCTGACCTTTCCGTATGAAAACTTTTGGTAGACGGAGCTGCCAATGCCCAAGGAAGTAGCACAGGATTGATCCTGACCTCTCCAGATGGAATAGATGTGGAATACGCCTTTAGGTTTAGGTTTAGGGCTTCAAACAATGAGACAGAATATGAAGCTGTCATTGTTGGGCTCAACCTTGCTCATTCAATGGAGGCAGAGCAGCTGGAGATCAGCAGCGATTCCCAGCTTGTCGTGAAACAGATAGAGGAGTTATACAAGGCTAAGGGTGAGAAAATGGTTCTCTACCTTAGAAAGGTACAGGAATTGATCAAGAAATTTGTGCAAGTTAAGTTCAAGCACGTTCCTAGAGCCAAAAATTCGAGAGCATATGCCTTGGCAAGGTTGTCAACAGCGTCGCAAGAGAATTTGGATAGATTAATTCTAGTGGAGCATTTAGCAGAACTATTTGTATGCATGGAAGATGAAGAAGTTCGCCTGTGCAAACACCACCGAGCTAGATAGACCCCGTCAGAGGGTATTTTCAAAATGGAACTTTGTCAGAAAATCCCAAAGAAGCTGCGAAACTAAGAGTCAGGTCAGCCATATTTTCTATCTTGCTAGGAAATCCATACAAACGAGGATTTTCAACACCTCTACTCAAATGTGTGGGAGATGAAGATGCTAACTACATACTCAGAGAAGTCCATGAAGGAGTCTGTGACAATCACATCGGAGCTCGGGCTCTAACAGGAAAAACATTGAGGCAGGGGTACTACTGGCCCATTATGCTCAAAAATGCTGCAGATCTGGTCAAAAGATGTAAAGCTTGTCAAATACAAGCCAACATTTCCCACTGCCCACCAGAGCTCTTAACATCGGTGGTAAGCCCCTGGCCTTTCAACAATAGGGTTTAGATATGCTTGGCCCTTCCCTAGGTGGGTTTGACAATGCAAGTTCACCATTATCGGGGTGGACTGCTTCACCAAATGGGCAGAGGCAGAGCCTTTGACAACAATTACAGAACAAAAAGTCTAAAACTTTGTCTGAAAGTCGATAATATGCAGGTTTAGGATTCTAAGGGCAGTTGTTTCAAACAATGGGAAGTAGTTCGATAACCCTAAGTTCAAGAAGTTTTGTGCCGAGCTAGGAATAAGAAATTTTCTTTCGGCCCCAGCTCATCCCTAATCCAACGGGCAGGCAGAGGTCATCATTCAAACAATAAAAACCTCACTGAAAACTAAGCTAGAAGCACTAAAGGGAAAATGAGCAGAGTAGCTCCCTGAGGTGTTATGGGCTTACAGAACCACAGCCAGGACAGCCACTCGGGAAACTTTGTTTTCGTTGGCTTTCGGAACTGAAGTAGTGGCTCCCGTGGAGATAGGACTTCCATCCCCCAGAACTGAGTTTAGCGACGCAAGGCATAATGATGAGGCGCTGCTACTCAACCTCGATTTATTGGATGATTAGAGAGACGAGGCCTTACAGTGCATAAAGCATTATCAGAAAAAGACAGTCAGGTGCTACGACAAGAAAGTAAAGCATAGGAGTTACAAAGGTAGGGGATCTAATGCTTAGAAAGCTTCTGCTTGCGAGGAAGGACCCTTCCTACGGGAAACTAGGCCCAAACTGGGAAGGTCCTTATATCATATCAAGGGTTATCAGACCCAGAAACTATGAGCTGCAAATTGAGGAAGGAAAAATCTTGCCTCATTCTTGGAATGTAGAACACTTTAAGAGATTTTTCAGTAAGTTTTTCTGTAATTGAATCATTCTTTTAATTAAACTAAGAAATTTTGACCCTCCCTTGTATATGCCTGCAAAAAAAAAAATATTTCCAACTCAAAGATGAGCTCTCTAGCTCATAAAACCAAGATGAGCTCTTCAACTCATAAAATAAAGATAAGCTCTCCAGCTCATAAAATAAAGGTGAGCTCTTTAGCTCATAAAATTGAGATGAGCTTTTCAGCTCATAAAGATAAGATGAGCTCTTCAGCTCATAAAGATAAGATGAGCTCTTCAACTCATAAAAATAGATGAGCTCTTCAACTCATAAAATTTAGATGAGCTTTCTAACTCATAAAGATAAGATGAGCTCTTCAGCTCATAAAATAAAGATGAGCTATTCAGCTCATAAAATAAAGATGAGTTATTCAGTTCATAAAATAAAGATGAACTTTTCGGTTCATAAACAGAGCTCTGCAGCTCACTTTGAACAATTCAGTTCATAAAAAGAGCCCTATAGCTCAGAATAAACTCTTCGATTCGTAAAAAGAACTCTGTAGCTCACAGCTTACCCTACCAGTCCACTCAAAAGGGTCCTGAAACCCGTGAATAAAGACATATAACTAGATTCAAGATTACAAGTTCAAGAGTTCACAGAAGAACCAATAGCCATCAAATAAAAACAGAGGTTCATATATCCAGCAACAGTATGAAGGAAAAAAAAAAGGGGGTAACAAGAGATATTCTCAATCCTTATTCACCCTTTAAGCGTCTCCGGAGCTCTGCAACTTCCTCCTTCAGGCGGGTATTTTCTTCTTTTAGCTCATCCCTTTCTTTCTGGGCTTTTGTCAGAAGATTTAAAAATTTCAGTCCAGATGAGGAGAACAGTATGGCAGCCGGAGAAGATCCAGATGAAGAAGAGAAGTCATTAGCATGGCCACTTTTGTGTTTTCCAGAGGAAGTACCAACATCCTCAACCTCATCAGATTCAAAAGGACATGAATCAGCAAAATCTAGGTAAGAAACAAAGTACATAGCGACACTGGCAGCACTGAATAGAAACAAGTTATCTGATGTCACCAGCTTAGAATAGGACACAGGCTCAACTTTTATCATCTGATCAATTCGCATCTCCTCTAGCAGACCCAATTTGGGAGGACCTGCCAACCAAATTAATTCCTACGATTAGGAGATTACATCAAGAGATCTGAACAAATACAAGTTGCAGACATACTTACTTGAATAAGAGTTACTCCTCCAGGATCTAAGAACTTTGCACTCTCTGTAGTGCAGCTCTATGGATCTCCAAGAATCTCCAGTTACATAAAAAAAGTGATTGACCCATCCCTCAAGAGGAGAAGGAATGTCAAACACCAGACGCCGCAGCTTGAAGTGCCTCCACCGAAAATAGACAAAGCACAAAACCTCATCCTCCTCGACGTCAAAAAAGTAGAATTCTCCCACAGTGAGGAATTTGTCATCACCACGCAAGGGCCAAAACAGAAAAAAAACTGATCATGATGGCCCACCCCTTAGGAGAGAGACGAGAAGGGCATAACCCACAATAGGCCAAGATGTAACAAATAGTGAGATGAATGGGGAGACACAGTCCCATGTCCAAAGCCCCCTCAAAAAAGCAAGTCTCTCCTCAAGGGAGATAATTGCAGGGCTCGTTAGAAGATGAGGCTCGCAAAGCTAGTTCCACGTCAAGAAATAATTTCTTCTTTATCCCGACTAAGTCTTACGGTGACAATGACGAAGGCACTAAGTAACGGGTCTTCCACTCCCACTCAATTCTGCAAGAGCTTCGTTCCCTGAACAGGGGGAGATTGGGGCAGCCATTGGAGTTGTAAGAAGGCAAATGGGAGATGTGGGAAGAAGATAACAAAGGTGAAAAGCTTTCAGAGGGAATGAATGTCCACAGAATCAAGAAGTCAAGATATTAAAGAATTAAGAAGCACGTCAAACCCAAAGGCGGCGGACATTTGGATTTCCAAATTAAGGTAACGGATATGTTTAAAGAAGACAATAAAATATGGACAATAAAGAAGGATTTAATAACAGATTCTACTAGTCATGAGCCATTAAATAGCCAAGGAAAGCTTGATACAGCCTTGGATAAGCCCAGGAGGTCAGATTCTTTCCTCGGTTATAACGAAGTTCAATAATTTAAATAGTTGGATCACATCCCGAAAGAGACTTCTCAGATTTATTTGGGCTGATTAAAAGGAAAACTTTATTCCTAAGGCACAACAAAGCTTCATGAGCATAAGCAACTGCTAGAACCATATCCCCAACAAAGCTAGCAGATGCACTAGAAGCAACCACACCTTAGTATTTACACCTAGCAACAAGGAAAGAACTTTCAAGAATGAAACCAGATTTCCAAGGGGTTAGTAAGCTCTGCTGACCCTAATGGAGTTCTGGGAGGTCTGCACCAAGGGGTTTCAAGCTCCGGGGAATTAGGAGCTCAGTCAAAGATATACATGGTAGCTCTGGGCCCCATTGCCTCAAGGGGGAGGAAAGAAAGGGAAAGAGGAACATAAGTAGTTATGTAACTTAGCAAAAATAAGACAATAGACAAGCCCTATGGAAACAGGGGCTTCTTGGTAGAGGTTCGTACAAGGCAAACATCTAGGAGCGCTCCGAGAAAGAGACTTCTTGTGGTGTGGTTGGATTAGCAGAAGGAAATAATAGCCTCAACATTTCTCTGTTACCCCTCATCTGCCTCAAGTATTTTCAGCACTCGGTGAACCTAGGCAGAACTCAACCCCTGACTTTGGAGGTAAGATGCCTTTCCAGAGAGACCAACTCATATGGTTGTGTGGACCTTCTGATACATCTCCTCGAAAAAGCCTTATGTGGACCTCGGGTTAAACTTCTAGGAAGGCTCTTCTTCCAACAAAGTTTCCATGCATGCAGCAACATGGCCTCCAAAGATGTACTTGTGATGGACCTCAGCATCAAGTTGCTTACTCTCTTTCCCAAATCTAGTAAACCTCTTGTCATTGTGAGGAATGTCAAGTCCACCATCCAATGCTCCCTTTGGGGTGGGTTCTACTTTATGCTTTTCAAAAACAGAAAAGATCAAGAATCAGATGTACAAAAATATAAGGTTAACATTCATAAGACTCCAGACCAAGTAGCCTCAACATTCTCTTGATACTCCTCATCCATCTCAAGCAATAACAGCACTCGACTGTCCAACAGAAGTTCAGGGCAATAAGCTACAATATAACATGGGAGATTAACTATGGGTCCACGGTAGAGCTCGGTGATCCTGGAAGACTCTTTGAGGTCTCAAACATTCGGATATTTATGAGTTACGTGTAGCTCGTATGGTTGCACGGACCTTCCATGGCAGCTCCCAACTATTCAAACAAGCAGCATACTCTCTTCGACCAAACACAAGCATGGTAATCTCCTAAAGTCGGATCTCAATTCATTTCATCTCAAAGAGCTCAGGAAGCCAGCAGACTTGTAGTTCTAGCAACTTTGCTTTTAGAGGAACTTAGTTCCCCTCAAAGTAATGGGGTGTAATGAGAGTACAGAGCAGTACGTGAGCAGCTAACCACAGAACAATGAGAGTAGATTTGAGAAAAATATAGTAGATTACATTGAAGAGCAAGTTGGATTGTGTTATCGTATTGAGCAGAGTAGACTGTATTAAAAGAGCGAGTTAGATTGTGTTAGAAAGCAATTAGAGAATGAGGAAAAAATCAGTGCGTTTACCATTCAGACGAGTCAGGAAAGCAGGCCAAGTTTACATTCCCCAATAGAAGTTACAAATGCTAAAAATAAAAAAATAAAAGAAGGAAATAAAATATCCTAAGTTTCTGAAGAGGGAATAGGTGGAGGATCCTGTAATATAGTTACTATAGCCTCAGCAGCAGAAACAGAGGCAGAACTTGGTAGCTCACAAGGCAACCCTTCTGGCAAGGCAACAATTGAAATCTCAAAAGAGCCAAGAACAGGCGAGGAGGCTGGGGCCTCGATCTCAGGCAGAGCTCTCATTATCAGATCAGCAGAAAATGACGTATTAGTAGTAACAGTTGGAGGAGTAGACATTTCAGTACCTTCTAGAGCCCTATCAGAGGTAGTAGGAGCCAAGGAGCTGTAATTACCCTCTGAATCAGACTCCTCCAACTCCTCCTCAGTGGGTATGGCAAAGTCAAAGTCGAGGTCTAGGTAGACCTTCTCCACTTTGCGATGAAAGGCCAGCCATCTTGAGGCCCATTTGGTGGTGACATCATCTTTCAGCTCGACTATTATGGGATTTCTCTCCTTGACAGTTGTCTTCTGCACCTCAAGCTCACAACATAGGCTCTCAATTGCCTCAACTAGTATAACATACTCCTTTTTAAGGCTCTCGAGGGAGCCCTGAGCATCAAAGACTTCCTGGCTAGCTTTGTTCCAAGCATTGATTTTGAGTAGCAGCTCTTCCCTGGTCATCCTCAGCTCATCTCTGACCTTCTTATCTCATTTCTCAGCCCTATCCTTAGCAGCTTGAAGGCCTTCATAGTCAGAGATTTGCTTCTCTATTTGTTCCTCGAACTTTTGCACCTGAGCTCTGAGGCTCTCATTATCAAAGGTCAGCTAGCGACCTTAAACTCATATGTCTTCAAACCTTTGACAGAGTCCTCCGAAGATCGGACCCTGCCCATCAAGTTCTTCAAATAAAGAGCCATCTGTGGATAAAAAAAGGAAACAGACATAGATTAGCACAATTCAACCACGTCGAGCTAAGAGCGAGTGTGAAAATACTTACAGTGGTTGCTCCCTAGAGAGTTGAGCAAAAAGAGGCCTCAAGAGGCATGGTAGAGGCCATCTGAATATCAGATTCAGGGAGAATGGATGAAATGGCCCTAGTAGCCAACTCAGCATTGTCGAATAAGGAGTCTTCATCAGTCTCCTGGCCCTCCCTCTTTTGGACTTTAGGACTCTAGAGAGGCAGCTGGGATGGTTGCTCAGGTGGTCCGGAGGGTGCAAAGTCTGGCTTGATTCCAATAATCAGCCCCAATGCTCCCTCAACCTTAGAAGAGGTGGGGGAAGCCAGCCCTGGCTCGGAAGTCTTTTAGGGGGCAAATTGGGCCCTTTGAAGAGGAGAAAGGGCTAGGGATTGAGATAAGGGAGTTTGTCCTCCCTTGCTCAAGGTAGGAGAAGAGGGCATTCCCAACTTCTGCACTTTAACTCTGTCAACGGGGCTGCCTCCAGAGCTGGTATCGGCCTTCTGTTTGCCACTTTTTCTACTCTTCTTTAGTAGATCAACTTTAGCCTGGAGTTCCTTAGGGGTAAATTTCATTATAGAGAAGCCTATGAGATCTGAATCGAGCAAGTTAAATAGGAGAGAGGAAAAAGAAGGGAAAGCAAGGGAACCAACTCAGAAAGTGTTACCTTCTATGTCTTCAGGTCTAACAACTGAGATAGGGAGCGAAGCTTCTATCAATACCTCAGGAGGACTGAATCCCTGTATTACTAAGACCTAGGGCTTGATGAGCTCGGAGTACTTCTCTAGATTACACTTCTCTAACTTTTGATTTACCCTCTCATCCTCAGCACTAAGCTCAGGTCGAATGTCTGAAAAATAACACAAGGAGAGCAAAGGTCAAAACGGTGACTCAACAATTCCCAAACTAGAGCTCAATCAGTTCGAGCAAGGGCTCACCTAAGTTATCAGGGGTGAACCAAGTTCTAGGGATACCCAAAGTATCAGTCCTGTTAGCAGGATTGTACTCCCAGTTGGTGCCCCCAACAAAAAAGAATTGTTTCTTCCAACCCTTATGGGAGCTCGGGAGGTGAGTAATGATCTTCCTAGCTGTGGTTCGCTTATAGATATATAAGAAATCCTCTGATGAGGTGAGCTTGACATTAAAAAGATTCACAAGCAAGGAAAGGCTAGGGACCCCGAGTCTATGAATCTTGAATAAAACAAGAAGACCCACAAGTACACTCCAGAAATTAAGGGAGAGCTGAGCAAGACAGACATTGAAGTGTTGCAAAATACTCTTGATGAAGGGATGCATAGGGAAGCGAAGACCATTCTCAAAAGTGCCCACAAAGAAACATACTCTCATATGAACTTGGACAACGTATGAGGTGTATTTATCTGGACACCGGGAGGAAAGCCGTAACAAGCACTGAGAATTTTCATATGAGAAGATTCAACCTCACTAGGTCCTACGAGCTCAGCATGCCTAAAGGCGGCCCCTGTGCCCGCTGCACTGTCAAATACTCCTATCCCACTCACCTTGCCCTTACCTTTATTAGAATTAGGGGCACAGAAGAAGACGATGGGGATGGTTCTTCAATATTTTTCTCGGCATTGACAGCATCCACACCGGAGAAATTATCGATTTCCTCGTCTACATCCCCTAAATTAGTGTCTTTTTTGGTAGACATTTCCCCAAGAAAGAAGAAGAGGAGCATGTAACTCTGGAAGGAGTAGACATGACTGGACAGGAGAAAGGTAAACTGAAAGAACGGTAGAGAGGAGGAATAATAATTAAGCACTCCTTGATAACCCTAGGGTTAGCGCAGTAACTTCCAACAGCAAATATTCGCTCAATAGAAAACCAGTCCACGAAGTGGGGGAGAGGAGACAAGCAGTAATTTTAATTCCAAAAGTAAAAGAATCGAAAGGCCCAGAAATACAATGGCCACCTTGAATTCGAGGGATCCAGAACGAGAAAAGGTGAAAAAGGGACAAAAGGGCATACCTAGGTGGGAAAGAGCAACGAACAACAGCCTAGAGTGAAATGGAAGAAAGAGGGCAATGCGAATCTTCAAATCGAACCCACATAACTCGATCTTGAACGAGGAATCAGAGAACTCCAAACCAGAAAGCCAGGAAATCGCAAGAACAGAGAAGCAGCAGAAAAGTTGAACAATGGAATAGGGTGGTTTAGATAGCCGTTTGAGCATTTAAAGCTTGAGAGACGTGGACTGGAACGTGCATAGGAAACGAGAAAGCCATGATTGCTGAAAACTGTCAAAAAGGCCTAACTCATGTGTAAGCTAAGGTTAGCCACATGCAGATCTTGCTCGGTTTAAAAAACAGCTCAACCTCTACCCAAGTCCGCATGAATTAGGGGCTGGGGGGCAATTGATGATACCTCAAATAAGCCAGAGCTGTGAGCTCAGGTTAGGAGGCCAGGTTAGGAGGTCAAGAAAAAAATAAGGAACTCAGAGAACCAGGGGGTGGAACTCCCATTGGGGAGATCGTAGTAGAACTGACTAGAAAACAGCTGGATGACTGCGAAAATTGGGCCCCATGTATGAAACTCTCAACCAACCAAGATTCTCTCCTAAAATCAAAGAGGATCCCATGAATAATAGGGCAAAGATCTCGGCTGAAATTCCACAGAATAAGGGACAGCCTTATAAATATTATGCAACGCCTCATCGAGAGGGGGCAAAAAAAAAAAGAACTCTAATTGGATTATGCACTATCTTGTATTACATTCAAATAATCAATAGAGAAGAAAATGAGCAAAAGCCTCCATTTGAGAATGGATTAGCCGAGCTCCAGAGCCGGTGAACCACTATATTCCTACTGTACAAATTCTCATATCCCCTAAGAAACACTTCATCACTGCCATTACGAAGTTGACAGCCTAACTTCACTGTTGGTCCCACGCACTCTGTTCACCCACATTAGTCTACACCATCAGTACTGATAAAAAAAAGAATCACATAAACAACCAAGATTTATTGCACTTTGAACTCATCATCTTCAATATCATTTATAGTTTTACTTTCATAAGACTTATGACAACTTGCAAAGAAAAAAAAATAAAAACAAAACACATAAATGGAGGGAGCTATGAAAGTTATACAGAAGAATAAAAATACCAGTAGCTTATATTATTTAAAGAGATAAGATTTCTCTACTAGTGGTAAGTGAGAATTTGGAAGGAGAGCATGTTATTCTTATATTGTTTTTTAATTTTCTCTAGTGTTATGAATATGAAAGGTCTTCTTATATGTAATGTTATGTATTCATTACACTTATAATTACAAATATTTATTCTTAGAAAGGGAAGGGTGTAAGAGTTAAAGTGGTAAGTAGGATATAATTGTCTTTATGTGATTAACAAGGGGTAGAATAGAAAATCAAAATTTTTTCTCATCAACTTCCTTTTATTAGTAGTATAGATATCAGTATATATGTATATATATTTATATATATATATATAGATATATATTTATATGTATATATTTATGTGTATATATATATATATTCATATCTGAACATTCAAAATTGTTCTCCTTATTTTCAAAATTTTCAAAGAAAACTTTGAAAACAAGCTACACTTGTTTTTTGTTTTTTTGACTCAATTCTCATTTTTTTTTCCAAAATTTAGAGAACAAAAATGTTAAACAAACAGATTTTTGATATTTTAAAATTTTGAGAACAAAAAACTGTTTCTGGATCACAAACCAAACATGGCCTAAATTTTGGGGATTAGGGTTTCGGGTGGCGACTTGGAGAATTGAACACTAAATGGTATATGAGTTGAGGGACCGGTTTATACCTCTGGTTTTACCCTGGACATAATAGTGGAAGGTCGTGGGTTAAAGTTGAGGGACCGATCCAAACAACTAAGATCTTATTTTACCAAAAAGTCACGTTATTATGCCTGAGGGACTTTGAACCCCTAACCAATGTTATCAGAACCGGTTAGGAGACGGGGTCTATGGTTCACTGGTCGAGTCGGTCATATAATAAAAAAAATAAAAAATATATACAATAATTATAAAACATAATAATTTAGCTAAAAAATATAAAATATGTTTGTTGAGTTGAATACTATAACCTGTTTATTGAAATCAACCACCATTCAAGAGTCAAAACCAATGAGATCAAAAACCAAAGAAATCAAGTCTGAAAGATGCACAAACCATTTTTGTTTACATTCAAAATCAACCACCAATTTTGGTTACTGAGATATGAACTAATGAAAGGAAGTTTTACCTTAATTTACAGCCAGATGTCGCCTGGTCGCTGGAGCCTGTCGCCTCGCTTGGTCGTTGATTGTTGTGACTGATCAGTGATTATAGTCGAAGATCCCTAGACAGGAGCCTGATCGCTAGAGCTGTGGCGGTGGTGGTGCTGAGTCCTTTGTCGAAGACTACAAAGAGTCTGATCGAAGACGACGAAGAGTCCTTGGTCGCTGGAGCCTGGCAGTGGTGTTGCAATTTACAGATTTATGGCAAAAAAAAGCCCCAAATACCAAAAATAATATAGATTTAATTAATTTATGTAATTTAATTTTTAAATGGACATTAAGCCGTTCGTTAAACCAAGACTCTGGCTAACTGAGTTAGCCCAGCTGATTGAATAAAAAAAATTTTGACACCAACTAATTAAATTCAGACATAAACACGTCTCACTCGATACAAATATCAAATAAATGGACTTTCTTGTACGACTTATATGGCCGTCATAATCAATGAGCGTGTAGTCCACGTCATTAAATGCGGCGTGGAAGTTAGCAGTACACCAATATTTGAACTAGAAGAAGAGATGAATTAATAATGATAAGAAGAGATGAATTAATAATGATAGAGAAATAGATACCTCCTCCTTACGAATCGGTTGGTCGTCGTTGTGATTAACGCCCACCATCCTTAAAAGCATAGCTCTTGNAGAAGAGATGAATTAATAATGATAGAGAAATAGATACCTCCTCCTTACGACTTGTATGTTATGAATCGGTTGGTCGTCGTTGTGATTAACGCCCACCATCCTTAAAAGCATAGCTCTTGGGGACGTTTTGACACAACCACCTCTTAAACATTATAATACTACTAATCAATAACATTATTTACTGATTAAAAGGATTGTGAAAACAAATAAACCAATTACCATTTCTAGGAATGAGTAAGAATAGAGTTGATTAAGATTTGATGTAATAAAAAATTAAATGATTTTACTATCACCCCTAAATCTACTAATAAAATCCAAATCTCTACATTATTAATTCGAAGGGAGAGACATGGTCTCGGGGGTGGATGGTGATGATGTTAGAAAAAGTGTCTAAGGAAAATATAAATTTATTTAACGATTCAACTCAAAATAAATAATGAGTGAAAAAGTCGACAAAACTCATACTTTCATTCTTGGCACTTAACTATTTGTTTCTCTTAGTTCGTCCTCTAATTATCAACATTGCTAAAGGCATAGAAGTAGTTAAATTTTTCAAAAAAAGTCTTGATTCTATATCAGTTGTGATTTTTTTTTGTGGACTAATAGCATTGTGACCCAATAAATTAACATAATATAGAGACGTAACACGTCAATTGGTATGATCCAATCGTGTGAAATTATTAGAATTGTTGGACCTTTTTTTATTGAAATCATATCAAGTAATACATTTTTACATCAATGGTTCTTCATAAACATTTGATATTTTCAGTCCAAAGTTCAAAAAAAAAAAATCATTTGATTTTTTTTCTTTTTGATATCCCAATTATCTTAGTGAATCTATTCAATTAATGTTGGATCTTGTACAAAGTCATCTCTTTATGCAAAAAGATAAAGCTGAATGTTATAGCCCCAAGAGGTCCACCCGTGAAATATTTAAACTCTTGACTTATCCATTAGCTCAGCTTGAGTTGATAAAAATCATTGATTGGATGAATTAAGATGTCTTTAATATTTAACAAGTGATTAATTAAAAATAAATTTGAATAATAAATCAAAATCCAAACTTAGAATTATAAAATAAAAGTAAAAGAATTTTTTTTTTTTTTAGGTATATAAAAGTAAATGTTAAGTTCATAAAATACTTGCCGAAAAAAAATGTTATTAGAAGCATTAAAAGTTGTGTAGACAATGAGAAATGGATAAGAAGAAGAATGAGAAATAACGGGAAAATAGGAGGGGGGGGGAGGGGACCATGAAGACATGAGGTACGTCGCGTCTCTCTCCGCCCCTCGCGGAGGACGACAGGCAGACCCTAGCGCCACGTGGCAGCCTGGAATAACTTGGGCCACAAGTGAGTACCACTTCAAAGCATGCGTCAAGACAGACAAATCAAGACCGACCACGTGTAACAATCACAAGGCCCATAGTACCACCTACAATGTTGACTTGTGGTCCGCCGCCGCCACCTCCACAATTCAAAATTTTATTTTCTAAATCATGGTGGTTTTGAATTTATTTTCTAAGTTTATATACATTTTAAAAAATGTCAGTTTGTGGGGTCATGTTAAACATCGTCATTCATAGTGACCTCTTTTATGAACTATCAGCATGGTGACTAGCAGCAACATAAAAAATAACAATTTTAATGGTTGTTTTCACACACAATATATCATTTAAAATGATTCTTTTTAAAAGTATTTTTAAAAAATAAAATTGAAAGTACATACATAATTTTTAAGTAATTATAAATTTAGGAGCACAAATTTGGTGGAAAACTCACGGCTATTTTCTAGAAAATTTATTTTTTGATATCAAATTTATTTTTTAACTAATTAGACTGCAACATGTATACTATTTTATGATAAATTTTACTGACACTCCCTATAGATTAACCTAATTTCAGGGATACCCCCTATAATTTCTAAAATGTCACTGCACACTCTTGTAGAGTAAATGAAGATTGCTATAATTATTGAATTACCCTTTAACCCTAATTATGATTGACAAAAACCCTTGTTTAACCGGATGTATTTAATGTGTAAACCCTCTGTTGGTTATGCAAGGGTGTGCAATGACATTTCAGAAAATATAGGGGTGTCCCTATAATTAGGTCAATCCTCAAAGGGATGTGAGTATAATTTATTCAATATTTTATTATTTTTATCTTTTTATAATTAATATCTATAAGTGAATCAACCAAAAAATTTATGAATACATAATTTTTTTAGTATCATAGCAAAAATAATTTTTCAATGTCACAACTTTATCTATGACCCCATTAGTGGGACCACTTGTGGAAAATGGGAACGGTGGGGGTAGACTGTATATAATATTACAAATAAAATATTAATTTTATGATATTTATATTTTAAATAACATTTGATTTTTTTAATTAGGTAATTTAAAATTAAATCAACAGAGAGAAAAAAGAGGTATGCGTAAATTTATGAGATTGTTTAGCAATAAAGAATGTGTTAATATGTTCTAGTGCGGAGCTAGGATTTCCCATTAAAGAGGGAAAATTATTATAGAAAAAAGTTTCACTAGTTTTTACAGAACATTTCCAAGCATGAAAATTTTTTTAGGATTCAACACTAGATCACTATTAAAACGTTAAAACCAGTTTCTATTTAAATTAAAGAAAATATGAAGAACAAACCATAAAATAAAATAAAAATGTGAACACTAAATTATAAAATAACTTATGATATTACATTTCAACTCAATCACATACTAAAGTAACATACGATGTTATTTCAAATCTCAAAATTCGTCTATAATGTATTGATGATAAACTAAATTTTTAAAAATTCTCTTATGTTATGAATCGTATAACATATTGCGGAAGCGTAGAATCAAAAATATATCTTATTCGCTTTAATCTAAAAAATTGTTTAAGGATGTTTCACGTACTATAGAATCCAAATCAACAAATTTTCTTTAATTGCTCGAACAGTATGGAGTTGTTATATAAGACGAATCAACACCAAGTTTTTCACAGCACAAAAACTTTACAAATGTTATGTAGGGAGAGAGAGAAGAGAGTATGAGAGTTTTAACTTTAAATGAATTATCAGAGGTGTCTCATCTTTTGGATTGCCTTGGGTTTATATAGGCAACCAATGAGTGTCATTAAGAGACACGTTCTATAGGAACATGTCTATTAAAATTTAATAGATATCTATTTTGGGTGATAAATACCTCCAAAAGACATACCCTTTTGGCCTGTCTTTAATTTGGGTCAACCCCGCATGGGTGCCCCGGTTCAAGTCCATGACTCAACCAATATCTAACATCTTCAATATACAAAACCATAGTATCCATGAAAAAATTATTATTCATTTTATATTGCAAGAACTAGCTGAAATTATCATTTATTTTGTTGATTTACTCAATCCAGAAACTAAATGTTTTTTTTTTTTTTTGGGGGGGGGGGGGGGGGGGAGGCAATGGGCCACTAACTTGCCAAAAATTAAAAATAAGTTAGGACTGTTGTAAATATTTTTAAAACTCAAAGGGACAAATGTATTAAAATAACTAATCTATCAACCCTTAATAATACATAAATAAAAAGATTGAAAAACTCAAGGGGGGCAAGTGCCCATAAATAACTAATCTATCAACCCTAATTTAATCATTTTACTTTTTAATTTAAATTAATACAATAACCCCAAATCACAAATAAAATGTATCAATAGAATTTGTGATACATAAATATTACCTTAATCGAATTAAGAATTAGGAGTTGTTGTCGGTCTTGTTATGTATGTCGGTCTTACCGGTAAGGATTAGGACTTTGTTGAAATAAAGTATCAAAAATAAGACTTCATTAATATAAAATAAAAAATGAAAGGATTAAATGAAATTTTGTTGGGAAAAGTAATATTTATTAGTAATTTTTCTATAAAAAAGAGAGGGAGATAAGAGAGAGTAGAAAGAGGTAGGTTTAAGTTAGTAAATTTGTTTGAGATTAGAGAGTGCATTAGTTGTTAGTTGGGTTATCTAACATTGTGAAATTGGTTGAAAATTCATTAATTTTAACCGTTACACTATTTATATGAATTTACAATTTAAATTATTAATTATAATATTAGATAAATGTTAGCCCGGCTTTGTGTTACACAAATGTGCCGATATTGGATAGGCGGTACCAGGCCTGTTGGTCTGCCGTGGGCTTGACGACATTTCCTCGCCAGCAGCGAAAGAAGAAACATTGCATAGTTTGGCAGGCCCCAATTGTCAACCAACGCGCATGCTCTTCTTCCATAAAATTCGTTAACTTCGTAATAGTAATAATAATAATAATAATAATAACAATAATAGTAACAATACAAATAATAATTTGCATCTCAATGGGTTAACTTTTCATCTGGATTTTTGTCCAAACAGTCTCAACGTCCTCGAGAGAGTCGCACCGATTTTTGAATTTAAATTTGATTAACTAAATATATCTATATAATAAAACAGTTAGATTGTTTGTCTTGAACTTTTCGTGGTTCAAATCATTTTGATCCGATGATTCTAATTGAACTTTCATTCATTTTACAATTCTAAAATTCATATCTCTCATATAATTCTCTCTCTCACTCTCTCAAACTATTATCTTTTTTTTTTTACTATGTTGTTTTTGTTATTATTTACTCTATAAAAATAAAACTACATGTTATACAATTATTTATTCGATGAAACTAATTCAAAATTTTTATATATCTGACAGTATGTATTTTGCCACTTACTTCTTAATTTGTAAATAATACTTAATATAAATAAAAAATAGTATATTGACTATAAACACCAAATAATATTCAACATGAATGAACCTTAAATCGTAAATTAATATATAATTTTATCAAAAATTGACATTTAATTTTGTCCAATTTATATTCAACTTTACCGAATTAATATCAAATTAATTTTTATTGTTATCAAATTAATATTGAAATTCATTGAATCAATTTTTTGGGTACTAAATCAAATTTTATTAATTTTTAAAATGTTTTGGTACTAAATTTGGAGAATTACAATTGTACAAATAATAAATTTTTTTGGGATAAAATTATCAATTTTCATTAATAATAGGCAAAAGGAGTCCATGTAATAAATTTTAGACCCCAGGGTGTCTCCGTGTTATTTATAAAATGTTAGAAGGTGTCTGTTTAATATTGTCAAAACTCAGAGGATGTCCATAATTTTTACCCCGTTTCTTAATTAAATATTATTTTATTATTATTTTCTCTTAAAAACATGAATTATTGTATTTCTAATAAAAGTTGTTATTGGTTAGGAGGGTTTTTTGGTAATCAAAAAAGAAATGTGAGTGAGTTTGTTTCTGTGTATATTTATATGGGGAAGATTGGACACTTGGTGATTAAATTTATAATTATATTATATTATTTAGGGGTTGAATGGTGATAGTGTTAATAAATTCATAATTTTTATAAATGAGCAAGATTTGAGTTGATTTTATTTAAGGCCAATGTCATTTTGCACGCTAAAAGATACTTTGATTCTTAATTTACACTCTCAAACATTAAAAAACTCAATTTACACCTTCAACGTTATGAATTAGTAGCAATGTGAACCTTACTTAGACAACCGTTCAATTTTTCATCATAAATTGAAACATGTGAGTTGCAAGTGCTTCGACTATGGACTTAATATATAAATTCACAGAGTGTTGACACTTCATGTGAGTTGCATATGATAGACTTAGCTTTTATTTGATTAACGAAACCTTATTTTCGATACATAAAATGATTTCAAATTGATGACAGATGAAAATATGCAATGATAGACACACCTCATTCTTATGCCCAAAGTATTTGCAACTCATGCGCTTCAATTTATAACAAAAAAATGAACGACAGTTTGGGCGAGGTCAACATTGCAATCAATTCATAACAATGAGGATGCAAATTGAGATTTTTAATGTTTGAGGGTTCAAATTGAAAATCGAAATATCTTTCGAGGTGTAAAGTGAGATTAGCCCTTTTATTTATTGCTTAAAAATTACAAATTTAATGCGTTCCGTTAGTATTTTTTTTTTTTTTGGCTTGAGGTATTTATGTTATGGGGATAAGTGGATTAGAAATATGGTGGTTGAATTTATAATTATATTGTTCTATTAGATTGAGTGGTAGTAAAAGTGATAAATTTGTGAGTCTTATAAATGAGCAAGATTTTATTTATTTATTTATTACTTAAAGATTATAATTTTTAATAGGTTATGTTAGTATTTGCTTTTTTTTTTTTTTTTTCCAGATGCATTTGTATATATGATATTATTTTGGAGAACTTTTATATATTTTTTTATGGCAATTCCATTAATATGGAGGATATGGTCAATATATTTTGAGTCATTTTGAAAGAATAATTTGTATAAATATTTTTAGGCTATTTCTTTTGAATTTTAAAAATTGTTTAATATTTTTTTATTTGTTGTATAGTGCTTTCAGATACGGATAATAACTAGTATATAATAAAATAATTAGATTATTTGTCTTGAATTTTTCACAGTTCAGATCATTTTGATTTGATGGTCCTAATTAGACTTTCATTCCTTTTACAACTCTAAGACTCTCTTATCTCTCATATAATTCTCTCTATCTATTTATCTTATACTCTCTCTCTCTCTCATACTATTTTTTTTTTGTTTTTCTGTATTATTTTTATTAATATTTATTCCATAAAATAAATGAAACTACATGTTATACAATTATTTATTTCATGAAACTAATTCAAAGTTTGTAGATAATGTATTTTGCCACTTACTTCTTAATTTGTAAATAACATTTAATGTAAATAAAAAATAACACATTGACTATAAACACAAAATAAAATTAAAGGTTAATTGCACTAAAGATCCTCAAAGTATGAAATTTGTCTCATGTTGGTCCCTAATATTTTAATTGCATCATTTTAGTTCCTAAAGTACTGAATATGTTTTTATATGATCCCTCAAGCAGATAGTGTTCATATTGCTAACGATTTTTTTTTATCATAAACTTATCACGTGATACTTAAATATGGAAAAAAAATAATTTAGATAATTCATGACCACATTTCTACTCAATTGGTTAAATAGCTACTTAAATTACACAGTTTTGATCACGGACTATCTAAATTTTAGTCAAAAGTTACCCATATTACATATTTTTTGGTTAGAGCTACCCAAATTTTGTTTTAGAGTTATCAAAATTATTTTTTTATTCATGTTTGGGTATTACGTGACAAGTTTATGATAAAAAAATTGTTATTAATCTAAACGTTGCCTGCTTGAAAGACCATATAAAAACATATTCAATACTTGAAGGACCAAAATAATGCAATTGAAACATTGAAGACTAAAATAAAATAAATTTCTTACATTGGGGACTTCTAGTGCACTTAACCCTAAAATTAATCACGAAATAAATCTTAGAATATAAATTAATGTATAAATTTATCAAAAATTGACATTTAATTTTTTCAATTTGTATTCAACTTTGTCGAATTAATATCAAATTAACTTTTATTGTTATCAAATTAGTGTTAAAATTCATATAATCAATTTTTGAGTACTAAATTATGTCAAATTTTTGGGAACTAAATCAAATTTTATTCGATTTTATTAAAATTTTAATTTTTTTGGTATTAAATTTGGAGTAGGGAAATTATAAAAAAAATAAAAAAAATTGGGATGAAATTATCAATTTCCGTTAGCAATGGAAGGGAGACCGAAGGGTTCTTCGTACAATGAATTTCAAATGTCAGGGGGGCCTCTTTGTTATTTATAAAATGTCAAGAAATGTTCATGTAATATTGCCAAAACTCAAGAGATGTTTGTGATTTTAATCTTGTTTTCTTAATTAAACATTAATTTATTATTATTTTATCTTAAAACTTGAATTATTATATTTCTAATAAAAACAATTATTGGTTAGGAAAGTTGTTGATAACCCAAAAAGAAATGTGTATGAGTGTGTTTTTGTGTATATTCATAAATGGAGGATTGGACATCTGGTGATTAAGTTTATAATTATATTTTGTCATTTGGGGTTGAATGGTGATAGTGGTGATAAATTCATGAATTTTATAAATGAGCAAACGGCTGATTTTATTTATCTCTTAAAAATTATGCTCTGTTAGTATTTTTTTTTTTTTTGCTGGAGGTATTTATTATATGGGGATAGGGTGGATTGAAAATATAGTGGTTGAGTTTATAATTATGTTGTGTTATTAGATTGAGTGATAGTAGAGGTGATAAATTCGTGAGTCTTATAAATAAGTAAGATTTTATTTATTGTTAAAAGATTGTAAATTTCAATAGGTTATGTTAATATTTTTTTTTTTCAAAGACATTTATATATATGGTGTTATTTTGGAGAGTTTTTATATATTTTATGGTAGTTCTATTAATATGGAGGATATGATCGACGATATATTTTGAACCATTTTAAAAGAAAAATTTGTGTAAATATTTTGAGGTCATTCTGTTTGAATTTGGACAATTGTATAAGATTTGTTTATTTGTTGTATAGCTTCTTTAGGCATTGGCGCAATTACTAGTAAATTAATACGTTTGATCTATAATTAAAACTCGAATTCCAATTCTTTTTATCTTATTTTATGGATTTGAATTTAAAGATCTTAATATTTGTTTCAATTATAATTTGATTTGAAATATATTGATTTGAGTTTTATGATGAAATACAATACCATTTTTGATGTAATTGAAACTCTCCTTGATTGTTTATTCAAATTGGATCAAACTTTTAATTTTTAAATGATTTGGATATGGCCTAAAAATAAAATCCAATATATTATTAGACAAAATTCTAATCGAAGTTTTAAATTTGAATTTATATTTATATCGATTAGAATTTAATCTATCCAATTCATTAAAAAAAAAATTTACTAGATACAATGTCATAAATAAAATTTGAGGTATTAGTTTGAGAGTGATAAAAAAAGTGATAATTTTGGGTTGAAAATTGAGAAATCTAAACCCAAAATAAATAACAATACTATTTGGGTTCAATTTACCAATACATGTTCTCAATTCGATATGTTGTTGTATTATTTAACAAAACTAAAACTTATAAGATGTCTTACACAATCTTAAAAGAGTTTATTGTAGGGTGATATTTTACTTTCCAAGAGGCATACTATGGTAGTGTTTGATATAACTGAAAATTGAAATTTGAAAGTTGAAAGTTGAATGTTAAATTTGTGGACTGTTTGGTTTTCATTAAAATTTAAGTACTGAATTGAATTAAACTGTTTGATAACTACATAGAATTAACGTCTAAAAATAATTTAATTTTCAATTCTACCCTTCCACTCTTTAATTTAAAAATATTTATAAAATATGTCATAACATAAATCATAATCACTATTATTATATTGTAGTCTACATTTAACAAATATTTGATCAAAATAAATAAATAAATAACATCTGAATAACACAATAAGTGAATAATAACAAATTGAATAACATAATAAATGAATAATAACATCTGATAAAAAAAAATAATAAGAACTAATAAGCAATCAAATAATATTGAAAAAATAAAATAAATTAGATTTCATTAACAGTATGTGTGTGCACAGTGTATGTGTGTGTGCAATGCGTATGTCTGTATGTAATTGTGTGTGTAGTGCGTGCGTTTGTGTGTGTAATTATAATTGTGTATGTATATATTTGTTACAAAAGACAATAGAAAGAAAAAAAAAAGAAATCGACAAGAAGAATATATAGGTTAAGGATTTTGAAGAAAATACTAATTAGAGTTTTATTAGGATTATAAAATATTTTGGGGTATAATTATCATATTGTAAATATTATTAAAGATGATTTTGCTGAGCGTTTTCAGCTTTCAGAATTAAGTAAAGGATCTCCTACTTAATATTGTAACCTATTTTTAAGAAGACCTTAACATATTAAGAGAATTTAAATTTTGGTTATCAAACAGGCTTAATTAATAAGTGCTGAATACATTCATTTTAAGTGCTGAATTTGAGTTAACAAACATACTCTATATGCTTAGCTGAACAGGGTACCTTCAATTTGACAAATTAAAAAGGTTTTACCTGCTAGATTATTTTTCTATGGTTTATGCATAATTTTATTGAGGTCTCAATTTCAACCAAGAACACAGACTAACACAAATCTGACAGAACAAAAACTCGAAAATGAAACAAATAAAAAATAATTTAGATTAGTGTTATGCACAAATTCTAGTTTAGTCTAAGTTTCTAAGATGATTTCCTTTGGGATGACAGAAAGAGAGCTAACGTCCACGAGAGAAGTTTTAGATCAGCAACGAATGTCTTGTCTCAAGAGTTACAATATTGACTTCTTGCTCATCAAAGGTTTCGATCCTTAGAAAACCAAAAGGAGAAAGCTTTCGAGTTGCTGTAAGTTTTAATAGCCATTTATCATATAACGTGTATCTAGTTTAAGCTTCTTTGAGAATTCTACTAGCATAGTAGAATGTTGGTTGGGCTGTAGAAGTCTTCGACAGCGTGAACGGGATCTTTCATTTCATATGTATATATATATATATATATTATTTCAAAATTACAAAGTTTTTATTGACATGAATTGAAATAACACGAAAAGGCAACACTACTCAATCAACACGTATATTTTATTCATCAGGCATGCATGTTTGGGGACTTAATGGATACAATTTCACTAAATTATTCCACTTGTTATTAAATATCAAGCCTAGACTAAGTTATAAGTTTCGAGGTTAATGATATTTTAGTACTGGTTTGATGCTAAAGTGTCGTTTAACACCTTATACTTCTAATGAACCAATAGCATATGATAGGTGATAGTAAATGAGTCATGATTGATATTCATACCTAAAATGATAAGCGATGATGTACAAAATAATTTTGCACACCACCTGTCACGTGTGAATAATAAATGCAAGAAAATAATATCAGGAGATGGAGAGACACATGCAATTTATAGTGGTTCGATCAACTCGACCTACATCCACTCTTCTATGGCTCAGGTCACCGGGTACTTTATTAACTTAAGGGTGTGGGGAGCAGAGAGTACAAAGTTTGAGGGAGAGGAGAGAGTCGTGCTCAAGTAAAGTGTGATGCCCCTCAAGTGTTGATAGGGCGTGCAATTTATAGTGACCCCCTAATAGGTTGGGACTATTTTACAACAATTAAGCAACCACTTCGGTGGAGCTCACAACTTCTTCTCAACGGGAGAGATGGTTGAGGTGCTCTCCAAGAGATGCGGTCAAGGATAAGGTGAGAGTGGACTGTTTCCTTGACGGTGCAGGTAAAGCTCCCATGCTCTCTCTTGATGACGTAGCCGAACTGATGAGTTTGATTGGACTTGGACAATATTAGGCTTTAGTGGATCTTTATAAGACTAGGCTCTTCAATTGAGATTTGAGTTTTCCAGATAAATTGGGTTCTTCTTGGGCTTGACCCATCATTTACCCCCCAATGCCTCTTATGTCTAAGGAAACTTGGAGAAGGAGGCCTTGACTCCTCTTGGTGCACACTTCAAGCCTTTCCCACTTTTGTTAAGATTTTTAAGAGGGCCCATAATATTTAATTTGGGCTTTTCCCTCTTTAAAAAATCCTAGACTATAAATATAACCTTCTTCTTCATTCTACCCATTTCATTCACCTTGAGATTAAACACCCATTCTTGAAAATCTTGAGAGCTCAAGTTCTACCCACTTCACTTACCTTGAGATTGAGCATTTATTCTTGAGAACTTTGAAAACCCAAGTCCTATCCATTTCGTTGGAACTTGAGAGGGAAAAAGAGTATTCTTCTTGAATCCTTCCAAGACTATATATATATATATATATATATATATATANTTTCGAGTGGAGTTTTCAAGTGGGCAATGTCGATTGAAGAAGGAGTGGTGGAGATCGAAGGAAGGGAAGAGGTAGGTGCCACTTTAGGCACTGGTTTGGGCAAATTTGAGGACTTTTCTTGCTTTAAAAGGAGTGCAGGGGGTTGCCCAGGCGCTGGAACGGCTGTCCTGGACAGCTTGGGTGTTGAAGGAGCTGTCCTGGACAGCTTGGGCGCTGAAGGAGCTGTCTTGGACAACTTAGGTGCTAAAAATGCTGTCCTGAACCGCTTGGGCACTCAAAAAAGGGGGCTGGACAGCTTGGACACGTAGAACAGAGAGCTGGATAGCTTGGGTGGAGTGCTGGGCAGCTTTGGCGCGCAAAATAGAGAGTTGGGCAGCTTGGGTGCGCAGAGCAGAATGCTGGACAACTTTGGCGCACAGAGCAGGGAGCTGGACAGCCGCGTGCAGGCCAAAAATGAGGCTGTCCAGACCATCAGGTGCGCAGCAGGTGTGCACAGTGGGGGAGCAGGGGGGCTGGGCAGTAGCCTGGGCGTAGGGGCAGGCCTGGGCACCACTTTAGGCGCTGATTCGGGTGCCTTTGGAGCTGTTTTGTGCAACTTCGAAGCGTCAGGCAGCGCAGGACTGCCCTGTTTGGGTGAGCAAAGGTGGTCAGACACCTCTCCAAGTACTGGGCTATCTCGTTTGGGAGAGCGTAGAGCGTCAGGTACCCCCCCAGGTGCTGCGCTAAACACTATAGGTGACAAGGAAGCTTTGAGTGCCGCTTTTGGTGATCACAATCTGACTCCTCCAAGCATGACTTCTCAAAGCCAAATCTCTCAAGACGATGGCTCGAGCCACTCCTTACAGCCTCGAAAGAAGAAGCGCAAAAGCAAAATAGGACTTGATGACGATGGGTCTAAGGTGAGTACCATTTCCAGTTTGTTCAATTCGGATGAGGATATCTTGAGACTTATTTCTTCTTATCGTATTCCTTCGACTATATTGTGTCGCCGGGCTGAGACGGGCGAGCCTGCTTGCGACGCCTTCTCTGGTGATACTGTTGTTTACGAGGGGATGCTTGAGGCTTGGCTAAGATTCCCCATGTCCCCTCCTATTTGCCATATTTTGCATTACTTCTCCTTGACTCCAGGGCGATTAGCGCCTAATGGTTGGAGAGTTCTGCTGGGCTTTCTTGCATTATGGAGGAAAGTGCATCATGAAGATGCTTCCCCTGTGGAGTTCCATGCAGCTTACAATTTGAGCAAAACTCCTGCACCAAATAGGTGGTGGTATTATTTTACCACAAGAAGTGGTACAGTGCTCATAGGGCTACGCTCCAACTATCACGGCTGGAAATCTTGCTTCTTTTTTGTCGGTGGAGAGTGGGCTGCAGAGGCCGACAGAGTTTTGGTGCCAATACGGTGGGGTGCTGCTAAAAAATTCGGTACACTACGCATCTTTTTTTTTTATATGTGCGTATGCTCACCATTCCCTTGCAAACATGCCAGTGCTTTCTCAAGACCAGGAGTGGAAGTTGGAGGCCGTCAAGGCTTGCCCTCACAAAGATTTTGGAGTTCTTCTGCCCAAGGATGCTAGGGCCTTCGCTCCCTCCCCGAAATCTGGTGGCTCATCTTCAAAGAAAAAGGGTGAGTTGTTTTCCTCCTTTAATTTTTTGTTTTCCTTGGTATTTTTCACCTCCATGACACTTTATTGTTTTGGCAGCAAGTAAAAGGGTGGTAGTATCTCGCTATTCTAACAGGAAACGGGTGATGCCCCCTGAGTGATTCCTACGGTGGTGCCTCCTCAGCCGACGACTTCTTCGGTTGTAACTCCAGAGTCTTCTTTGTCGGGTACACCTTCTACCCCTTCTTCGTCCCCTCCTTGTGCGGGAACTTCTACTCGGGTGCCGATTAGGTCTGGTCCTATGATGGGGAGACCGTCGGTCATCAGGGAAAGGCTTAGGAGGTTTGTGTTTGGACCTGAGGTTTCTCAGCTTGTTACTTTGGGTACCGAGGGGGTTGTTGACACATATTTGGAAGGCCTGCCTCAGGTAAGGGTCCACTATTTCCCTTTCTCCAGTCCTTTCTTGTGTCTTTGACCTTTCTCTGTCTTTTATCTTTTTTCAGGTTTCAACTTCATCTATCTGCTTGTTTTCAAGGGCCTATAATCATGACAAGCTGAAGCTGGATCTTGACGTCGTGCAAAAGAAGCTTCTTATTGCTTAAGGGAGGATTGCCGAGTTCGAGGCAGCTGGTAGTACTTCTTGGGATGAGCTTGTGGCAGCTCATAAGAGGGCATCCAAGCTTGAATCTGAGCTTTTGGCGACCCATGAGAGGGACACGCTTAGGGAGGGTCAGCTTATTGAGGCCTGTGAGCGGGCAACTAAGCTTGAGGCTGAGCTTCTGGCGATCCACGAGAGGAACGCGCTCAGGGAGGCTGAGCCTGCAGAGGCCCATGAGAGGGTCATGCTCAGAGAGGCTGCTACTACGGAGGCAGAGTTGAAGGCTGCTCAGGAGAGAGCTTCCCGTGCTGAGGAAGACTTGGAGAATGGCCTTGCAGATGCTTTCATTAATGGTTTGGAGGAGTTCTGATGGAAGATCTCTGCTGCTTTCCCTGACATTGACTTCTTAGGTTTTGTGCCTACTAATGATAATGAGGGGTGCTCTGATAATGCCGAGAATGATGAGGAGGAGGTGGAGGACAACCGTGAGAGTAGTTAGAGTGTTTATGACTTTTGATTTTTTTTTTTAAAGAAAGACAGTTTATAGTCTCACTTTTGTACTGATATTTTTTTGAAATGAAATGCAAAAGATCTTTTTAGAGTATAAACGTAGAAAATTTTATTGATCTATTATTTATTTAAAGCAACATTGGGTAATAATTCCCAAAAAGGTACATTGAATATTGGGTAATAACCCTAAAAAATAAAATTAAGTCCCAACTTCCACTACTTTGATGCTCTCATGGTGTCATTGGTAATACCTCTTCAAGTGCTCCGCATTTCATGGATGGAGTAAGAATTTTTCCTTAAAATTCTGGATCCTGTAGGTGCCTGGCCTCACCACCTCTGTTACGAGGTAGGATCCTTCCCAACTAAGTCCCAGCTTTCCTTCGCGTGCATCCTTTGTGGCGAGGATCACTTTCTTGAGGACCAAGTCCCCTGGTTAGAAGGAACGAGGTTTCACCCTTAAGTTGTAATACTTTGCCATGTGTTGTTTGTACTCCGCGTTGCGGACCACAGCCATCGTCTTTGCCTTCTCCACCAAGTCGAGGTTGATGCGGAGTCCTTCTTCGTTGGTGATGGGGTTGTGATGCTTAACCCTTAGAGAGTGTACCCCGATCTCCATAGGGATGATTGCCTCAGTTCCAAAGGCGAGGGAGAAAAGGGTCTCTCTAGTAGGAGTTCTTGGTGTGGTTCGATAGGCCCACAACACACCAGGTATCTCGTCCACCCAAAAACCCTTCGCTCCTTCAAGCTGTGTCTTTAGGTTGCGTTGCACTGTTCTCACCATGACCTCTGCTTGTCCATTTGCTTACGGGTGTGCAGGGCTGGAGTGAGGTTGTTTTATCTGAAGGTCGGAGCAAAAAGAGTTCAGCAGCTTATTGTTGAACTGCTTGGTGTTATCACTGACAATAGCGTGGGGAATCCCGAAGCGACATACCAGACTCTTCTAGATAAAATCTTTGAATTTCGCGTCTGTGATTTTAGTTAAGGGTTTGGCCTCTACCCACTTGGTGAAATAGTCGATTGCCACCACCACAAACTTGCATTGTCCTTTGCTGGGAGGCAAGGGGCCTATGATGTCGAGGCTCCACTTGGATGAAGGCTACAGACTTGAAATGGTTGTTAGCTCCTCCGGTGGTTGTCTAGACATAGTTGCAAAGCGTTGACACTTGTTACACTTCTTGGAGAATTCCTAGGCATCCCTTACCATGGAGGGCCAAAAGTAGCCTTGTCTGAGCGCCTTGTGAGCAGGGGAGTGCCCTCCAGAGTGGTTCCCATAGATTCCCTTGTGGATCTCTTGCAGGGCATAGTGAGCTTCTTCAGGTGAGAGGCACTGTAGCAATGACAAGGAATATCTTTTCTTGTACAACGTGTCCTGCAGGACAACAAACTTGGAGGCTCTAATCCTCAACTTCCTGGCCTCTAGTGGATCATCTGGCAGCACACATTCTTGGAGGTATGCCGTTATTGTGGTCATCTAGTTTGACTCAGCTGATGTACAATTTATATTTGTGGCCTCCATATCCAACTTGCTTGGCTCGAACTGGTGACCGATGAACGCTGGCTTTCCTGATGGGGCTTCCACGAATGAGGCGAGTTTTGCAAGTGCATCGGTGGCCATGTTGTCTTCTCTGGAGATGTAGCTTATTTGGAAGTAGTGGAACTTTGCGATCATGCTTTTCGCCATGCCAAGGTATTCCTACATCCTGGCTCATTTGGATTTGAACTCGCCCTTCACTTGATTAACTATAAGTTGAGAATTGTTGAAGGTGGCGAGGTGTTGAGCTTCCATTTCCACTGCCAATCTTAATCCAGAAAGGAGAGCTTCGTACTCTGCCTTATTGTTGGAGGCAACGAAGTGGAGCTTCACCGCATACTTGAGAGTGGTACCATCTAGGATGATCAAGATTAGGCCAGCTCCTCCTCCTTCACTGGTCGAGGAACCATCTACATAGAGTTTTCAAAGTAGAAAAGAGGAGGGTTTAGAATTTAAAGTGGGCGACTAGGTGCCTAGAGAGGTTGTCTGGGCGCCAAGAGGAGCAGTCTGGGCACCTGGAGGGATTGCCTGGGCGCTAGTCTGGGTGCTAGGAGTGGCTTGGGCGCCTGTAGGGGCTGCCTGGGCGCTAGGGGCTGTCTGGGCACCTGGGGGTGCAGTCCGAGCACCTGCAGGGGCTATCTGGGTGCCAGATGGGGCTTGGGCGCCTGAAGGGATTGCCTGGGCGCCTGGAGGTGCAGTCTGGGTGTCTGCCTGGGTGCCAGATGGGGCCTGGACGCTTGGGAAAGAGACCTGGGTGCCCATCTTGGGCGTCTGAGAGTCTTTGCTAGGCTTCTGGGTGTCCTCGTTGGGCATCTGGGCATCCCTACAACTCCCTTCTTCAGCAGGTGTGAGCTTGGCAATGAAGTCTGCTAGGGCTTGTGCTTTGATGGCTGCCCTTAGTTGGTACTGAATGTCAAACTCCCCGAGTTCCATTGGCCATTTAAGAAGTCTGTCGGATACGTCTGGCTTTCCTAAGATTCTTTTAAGAGGTTGGTCTGTGACGACCACTATGCTGTGACTCTGAAAGTAGTGTCGTAGTCGTCTTGTCATTGTGATCAGGGTGAGCGCCAATTTTTCTAGTCCCGAATATCTGATCTCTGCCCCCCCAGTATGCCTTGTTCACGTAATAAATTGGCTTCTGCACTCCACTATCATTTTTGATGAGTACTAAGCTTACTGCTGATGAGAAAGTAGAAAGATAAAGATAGAGAGTTTCTCCCAGAGTGGCATGTGATAAGAGGGGAGGTGTGGCTAGGTAGACCTTGAGCCTTTGGAAGGCCTCCTCCGCCTCAAGTTCCTACTCAAAGGCTTTTCGGAGAATCTTGAAGAAGGGCAGCGATTCTTCCATTGAGGCGCTAGAGCTCCTTGGTCGAGGAAGGTGACTTCATGTCGAGGATAGTCGTGATTTTATCGGGGTTCGCCTCAATTCTCCTCTGATTGACCATAAAGCCTAAGAATTTTCCAGACCCTACGCCGAATGCGCATTTCTCAGGATTGAGCTTCATGTGATAGAACCTTAGGACATTGAAAGTTTTTTGGAGGTGATCAATGTGGTCTACTGCTATAAGACTTTTCACCAGCATGTCATCCACATACACCTCCATTGTTTGTCCGATCTGAGACTAAAACATCTTGTTCACCAACTGTTGGTAGGTTGCTCCTGCGTTCTTTAGTTTGAAGGGCATGTCCCTGTAGCAATAGGTTCCCTTCGGAGTGATGAATGATGTTTTCTCCTGGTATGGGGGGTACATGCTAATCTAGTTGTACCCAGAGTAAGCATCTAGAAAAGTGAGCAACTCATGCCCTACGGTGGCGTCGATGAGGAGGTCGATTCGTGGCAGCGGGTAGTTGTCTTTCGGGCACGCCTTGTTGAGTTCTGTGAAGTCGACGCAGAGACACCACTTTCCATTAATTTTAGTGATCATCACCACGTTGGAGAACCACTCAGGATATGCTACTTCTTTGACGGTCTCGTTATCTATTAGTTTTCCTACCTCCTTGTCCATAGCTTGGGCCCTTTAAGTGGAGGCGCCCCTTAGCTTTTGGTGAATAGGCTTATGGCATGGGTCTATATTGAGACGGTGTGTGGCCACTTCTGAGTCAATTCCCTCAAGGTCTGCATGTGACCACGCAAAGACGTTCATGTTACGTCTTAAAAAGTCTATTAGCGGGCCAACCAGGTCTTCAGAAAGGGAAGAGCTGATGTATACTCTTCTGTTTGGGTGCTCTTCATCCAAGGCCATAGGGGTGAGTTCCTCGACTGGTTCTCCTCTCTCTATGGTGGGGTCATCCCTCAGATCAAGGACCTCAACTTGCAACGCTTCCTGGTCTTCATGGAGGAGACATAGCACTCCGTCGCTGCTACCTGGTCTTCTTTGACCTCTCCAACTCCATTCATGGTTGGAAAGCGGAGGATGAGGTGATAAGTGGAGGGCACAACTCTTAATGTGTTAAGAGCAGGTCGTCCCAATATGATATTGTGGGCGGATGAGCAGTCTATGACCAAGAAATTGACCATGACTATGGAGCTCCGGGGCGCTGCTCCGGCTATGATAGGTAGAGTGATGGACTCTAGGGGATATCTGATAGGTTGCAGTCTCTCCCTGCCCAGATTGAGCTTGTCATAAGCCTCTGCGAATAGGATATCGACAAAGCTGTCGCTATCCTCTAGGATCTTGTGTACCTGAAAATTGGCCACGGTCATGGTGAGCACCAGGGGGTTGTCATGGGGGTGCTGAATTCCCTTAAGGTCCTTATTTGAGAAAGATATGACCTCGTTGTCACTCTGCTTTGGCACTTTGGATGGGCGCATCTTGTCGAGGTGCCTTGCCTTTCTGGTGTGGGCCTTTATTGTAGAAAGTGATTCTCCACCTCCTGCTAGTCCTCCCGAGAAGGTGTGGATCTCCCCCATGGGCTGCTGGTCATAGCAATTGTCGGTGTCATGCCCATGGTTGCGGTGGAAACGACAGTACTTGTTATGATTTCTGTAATTTGGAGGAGATTTCATCTTTCCTGGCCACTTTATGGCGGGGTTATCTTGGATCTGGAATAGGATGTGCCTGACAGCGGCATTGAGGGGTGTGAAGGCTTATCGGTCCCTCTGAGGAGCAGGACCTAGCCGGTCTTTGACAGGAATCCTCTCTATTCTGCCGCGTTTGTTGCTAGTCTCCTTCTTTTCTTTTCTCTTCATTTCCTTCCTATTTTTCTCTACTGCTCTGGAGGACTCACCTCGTCTGGCCCTTGTGATGTCCTCAGCATTCATGTATTTTTGGGCCTTTGCTAACAGTTCTGACATGCTCTTTGGTGGGCGCTTCATCAATGAGAAGAGGAAGCTTGACGAGCGTAGGCCTCCCAAGAAGACGATCATCAACTTGGAGTACCTCCTCGTTAAAGCGAATGAGGTAACTCCTCAGACTCTCCTCTCGATCCTGCTTTATGCTAAGCAAATAGGTGACAGGCTTCTGGTGGCGACGCCCCCCAATGAAATGCGATACGAATGACCTGCGCAGCTCAGCAAAGGAGGTGATGGAGGCTGGGGGGGAGCTTAGCGAACCATTGTCGTGCAGACCCCTTCAATGTGGTTGAGAATGCCCTACACATTATTTCGTCTGTGACATTGTGCAGCTGCATCAGAGTCTTGTAGGTGTCGAGGTGGTCTAGTGGATCTTTTGTCCAGCCAAAGGTCTTCACGGATGGCATTTTGAACTTTTGAGGGAGGGGATAGTTCGCCACGTCAGGTTTGAAGGGCGTGTTTGTAGGCCTTACCAAGTAGTCTACTGTCTCGGGTCCCTGCGCCTTCATGGCATTGAAGACATCACCCAATTGATTTTGCACTTTCTTGATCTTCTTGTCTCAACGGTTGGGGGTCCCCTAGAGTGATCATGAAAATGACTCTCATGTTCTATGCTTTGGTTATCGCCTTCATCCTCCTGAAGATGAGGGTCCTCACCATGGGAAGTAGAAGGATGAGGAGGAGGTGGAACTCCCTCATGATGGGCTCCCCTGTGTGGGGCACCCAAAGGGACTCCAAGGGGGGCGCCCAGCCCTGTAGGGGCACCCAGGTGTGGTGCAGCAGGGGGTGGAGCTCCTTGATATCAAGGGCGTGGGCTCCTTGGGGTCCTCTATGCTGTGCACCTCCAAGTTGTGCTCCTTCTCGTCCAGCGAGCATGAGTTGCAGTATCTGCTGGTTTTGGGCCACCAGCTGCTGCATGATCTCCAACATTTGCTGTGGATTTGGAGCTGGAGCATATGGGACAGGGTTGGTAGGTTGAGGAGCAACCTTCTCCTCTCGTGGTGGATTGTCTTCGTGTTGGTTCATAGATTTGGTAGTGATCGCCATTAGTTTAGCAAATAGAATGTTTAAGAGTGAGAATTTTGTTGTTTTCCACAGATAGCGCCAAACTGATGATGCACAAAATAGTTTTGCACACCACCTGTCAAGTGTGAATAATAAATACAAGAAAATAATATCAGGAGATGGAGAGACATAGGCAATTTATAGTGGTTCGGTCAACTTGACCTACGTCCACTCTTCAATGACTCTGGTCGTCGGGTACTTTATTAATTCAAGGGTGTGGGGAGCAGAAAGGACAAGCTTTGAGGGAGAGAAGAGAGTCGTGTTCAGGTAAAGTGTGATGCCTCCCAAGTGTTGGTGGGGCGTGCAATTTATAGTGATCCCGTAATAGGTTGAGACTATTTTACAGCAACTAAGCAACCATTTAGGTGGAGCTCACGACTTCTTCTCAACGGGCGAGGTGGTTGAGATGCTCTCCATAAGATGAAGTCAAGGATAAGGTGAGGGTAGACTGTTTTCTTGGCAGTGCAGGTAAGACTCCCGTGCTCTCTCTTGATGACGTAGCCAAATTGATGAGTTTGACTGGACTTGGACAATATTGGGCTTTAGTGGGTCTTTATAAGACTTGACTCTTTAATTGAGATTTGAATTTTTCAAATAAATTGGGTTCTTCTTGGGCTTGACCCATCAATAAGAGTAACTAAAGATTTATTCATTTATGTAAGGTACTTTTATTTTTTTAAGCTTAATACAATATATTAATCCAGTGTCCAAACATGAGACAGATTAAAATAATGAATCCATAATTTATCCAAATCTTCATACAACAATGGTTTTGTTGGTATATGACAAAGTCATTAATCAATTATCACTAACATTATGAATTAAATTAGAATTAATAATCTAAATAATATCTCATACTATAGGCAAACCAAACGTGCAATATGATATCATGGGATAGTCTCCAGCACCAAAAAAAAAAAAAAAAATGTTGTTGTTGGTCTAGTGTGTGATGCTCTCTTGCCAAGATAATGTTTTTTTATAATATTTTTATTTATTTCTTTTTGTCTAGCGGGTCACAAATAAGACAATAATTCCATCATTTGATAGGCTACGTGGTGGTGGTGGTGGTGGTTTTTTTTTTTTTTTTTTTTCCGATTTCTAACCATAAACGATTTAATAAGGAAATCGGCCCGATTAAGTGGTTGAATCACTGGTTTACCTGGTCAACCTATCGAGCTGGACCGATTTTAAAAACACTGGCCTAAGGCATTCAAATTCACTCTTAAGTTTTTATAAGTTCTCTTTAAATGGCCAAGATCTTTTTATGTCACAAAATTTATTTGGGATTTATAATTAATTATGTTTTTTTTTTCCCATCAAATCTAATCAATGTGGATATATCAATTCAAGTAGGCCAAAAAACAATATGCCTTGGACTAATCATATTTAGGTTAAAATTCAATTCATTGATGGACCTACACCTTCCCTTCAGCTTATACAGAATAAATAAGAATAAACAGCTAAGAGTGAATAAAGAAATAATAAAGAAATTAGCTACATACTTACCTGTACCTGGGATCCAAGACCGTTCGACATACATTTGGATTTGATCGGTAGTAGACAGATTTGGTCCCTTGGATTAATTGCATGAATGACAACCTTCGAATCTCCTTTATCATACCCCAATTCCATAATGAATTTGATTTCAGTGAATGCCACTGAAGCTTTCACATTCTCAGCATTTAAGAAATTCACTTACATACAAACAATAGTTCTCATTTTGAATTTATGATAAGTAATCTATTAAAAAAATAGAAAATAAATAAAATAGATTTCACACCATTCCATTTTATTTGTTGGGACAGGTGACTCATATTCAGAATATGAATAGTTACACCAAACTCAAGGGGATAATGTGCTAATTGTCGAAACGGTGAGCAAATTAGGGTTGTAACTAGGCTTATCAAAGTTCAACAAGATACAATTAACCGACATTAATCGATACGGAGTTAAACGAGTTTGGGTGATGCCTTATCGGACTCGGGTGATAGATAGGTTGACTCGCCAGACACGTTTAATAAACAAGTCGTGTTCTGGTGAGACATGTCAACCCGTTTAAATAAAATTAATATAATATTAAATTAATAATTATTTTCAAAAATTTACTAGAAAAGATATAAAACTTAAACTAAAAACAACTCTCCCTAATTTCAAACCCTAACCCTGCCTTCTCTTGTTCTTTGTTGCGAGTTGCCACGTTGCGCCTCTAGCCTCCATGGTTGAAGCATGAAGCCAATTGAACTACATCCTCTTCAGCTTCCTCTTCAGCTCTCTCTCTCTCCGGGCGAAGACAAACAGTTAGACACTCAAAACTATAACTCAAGGGCTTTTTCTCTTCTGTTTTTTTTTAAAACCGATAAGCAACCTAAAGCTTTGTTTCTTCATTAACCAAAATCAAGAGTACAAATTCAACACCATACAAATGATTTCAAGACCTTCATGGGACAAACCAAATACTTTTGAATTAAATGGGTTAAACGAGTTGTGTATGAGTAGATGTTTTTCACCCGTATATCAAACGTGTTGTGTATGAGTTTATTGATTTTGCACCTGTTACTCCGTTTAACTCGACACGTCAACCTATGTTGTATATAAGTTAAATTGTAACTCTAATTCAGTGTGAAATAAAAATGAGACAGTCGACAAATTATTGAACCACGTTGAAGGGGTAAAACCTCATGATTATACGTGACATAGCATTAAATGTGTTCACGCGATGTTTATAAGACTAGACACATGATGAAGGATCCTCCACTAGAGTTTTCTAACAAAACCGAGCTAATTAGAGGATCGACAATAGCTAAAAAAGGTTGGTTCTCTTCATGACCGAGCTCATCAGTTTGTTCGGCTAATATCAAGTGTGCTCGGCATTTGAAGGAAGGAAGGTGTGCCACCTTAAACGTAAATTCATGAAACCCTAAAGGGTGAACGATCTATAAAAAACAGAAGAGACTAAGGTGAAAGGTACGCTGAACCCTCCTTTTTTTCTTCCATTCGTTTCATTATCTTTACTGACTTAAGCATCGGAGTGCCTTCGATCGAAACACTTCAACTTGGGCAGTGTGTTGATTTTGCAGGAAGAGGAAGATTGAGAGATCAAGTTCAGAATCCTATAACCATTTCAATTCCAATAGGAGGTAATCTCAATTTTTTGCCTCTTACACGTAAATTTTTTTGTTCTCTTTTTATTATTCTATTTCATTGATTGTTCATCGCACACACGAATCAAAACACTACATCTATTATTTTTCGGATTTATTACTCCAATTGATCAATTTAATAATCCACCCAATTAATTTGATATGACACTTGCCATCCTCTTCATTTGAATAAGTTCCTAAATTTCGATCAATCAAATATCGAATCAAGACCACTATTGTATGTGGATGATTATCTTTAAATTCAATTTTTTTGAGTGTTCTATTGCTATCATCTATAATATTAAAATAGGATATATCATTCAATAAATTTATTTAACGGTCTCAAATAGACTCATTTATTGGCAACCAACAATTCCTCTCAATGTCATTCATATTGTACCGTACCTTCAGACACGGATTACCCTTAGTTTAATCATAATGGTCTTCATAGTCATACTATAAAGGTCTTCGGTCCGTTGATTTCAGTTATACCTTTGTTTATTGTGTTTTTCTATTTTAGCAATGAGTTTTTCCACGCAAAGTGTTAATTTTTCTTGGAAACTTTATATTCACTCTTTACTATCCAAATACTTACATTCTCAAGCAATGTTGGTCTCTTAAACCAACAGAAATTATTCATACCCTGATTTTTAATTTTTATGTTTGTGAAATTAAAAAAGTTTGATGTTGTTATACCATGTTAATCCTTCAAAAAATTAAATAAAATAAAAATCATTGTTTCAAAATTTTAATACTTTTAAATAATACTCAATGTTTTAAATGAAAATTGGTATCTATGAATGAGTTCGACGAGATTTTGCAATTATAGCCATCGGTTACACTTCTATGCAATTTGGTCTAGAATTGGTTCATATTCCGTGGACTATGGGGTGAAAAAGGATAACTAAATTGCGCTCTATTTCAGATTTCTTTTCAATTTTTTATTTATCATTTTTTCTCTATTGTAGATACATTATTCAAGAATTATAATAGTTGATTGTTCATTGTATTAGTACTTTGTCGATTTATCTTTGTATTAACGATTTTGGGGGTAATGGAGAAACAAATAAGATATTTAGAAGAAAGATGTGCAGATAAATTCTTTACCAAAAATTATTTATTAAATAAATATGAATAGCTGGATCGGAACAAAAAAAATAATGGAATTCATCTATCTAACTCTTCATTTTGATTTTATAAATATAATTTAGTAAGATTTTGAATAAGAATAGCAGTGCGCATAAAATAAGTTTTTGAAAGAATTACATCCAGATCTATTGAGATTTATTACTTAATCATTTAGATCTCCTATCATTTAAAATATTACACACAAATCCTTGAAGTTTGTACGCGTATTGCATTTGGACTCTTACCGTTGGTGTCCGTTAGTATATCCGTTACACTTAAATCCTCTGAAGTTTGTAAACGTGTGATATTTAAACCACTCAAATTTAAAATATTATATTTAGATAAAAAAATATTCTAATAAAAAATAGAATATCAAATATTTTAAATTTTACAACTAAAATTCATGTTCTATTATGATATTTATTAAAATAAAATCAAAAATAAAAATTTATTTAAAAAAATATTATAATTAGTATACAATTATACAATTATGTTTGAGTATAATTTATTAACGGATATACTTACGACATGAGTCTAAATGTTACGTGTGTACAAACTTTAGATGTTTGTGTATAGTATTTGAAATATTAAAAGTTTAAATGATAAAATTTATGGAGCGTTAGTGTAATTCTCCCTAAGTTTTTTGTCAGAATGAATTCATAAAATACGTAAACCACCCAAAATAACACCACCTGAGAGCTGAAAGAGAGAGTTCCACACGCGACTCATTTGGGAGTGGGGAAAACTCTACTCCTTCAGTCACAACAGAACAATAGCTTCTATCTTTTTGTTTACACGTGGCAGTTACAGACACCCCGACCCAGAAATAGGAATCAAGTGAGTGAGGCCCCGGTTTAAAGGTTCCGTGGAGCATCCGTTACTTTGTTGTCAAATGTGGAATCTGCGACCAAGTCACCGTCAATCCAAATCAGAGAGTGTGGTATATCGTACAGCAAAATTTTATAAAGTTTGTGGGTCGAGAATTGAGTTACAAATTTTGGGATTTATTTATAACTAAAAATTTATATCTTTTTGGGTCATATTATAATTTTTAGGATTTAAGTTATAACTTTTGAAACTAACATGTCTCTGACCCAATAATATTTTTTATGTTATGAAAATTTTGTGTTTTTAAAGTCAAAGTTTCAAGTATCTTGGGCGACAAAATGCGAACCTCAGTTTTTTGAATGAATTGTATTTAAATTTTTGATGTAAGTTCAAATTCCCACAGAAGCACCCATTGATGTATAGGTTAAGAGACTGATTCATACACTTACCTAAGATTTGCCCTCGATTATATTCGAACTCAGGAACCTGAACGACATAAGTACACTGCTACTTGTCAAGGACATCAGAGATTTTCCCTGTTATTAAAAAAAAAATTATCACTTTTGAGAATATTTTGGATCGATTTAAAATACGCCAAAGTCATAAATTAGTCCAAAAATTTATGCAAACAAACTTAAATACTTATCCATGATGGAGTACTAATTTGTTTTCAGAAAGAAATTCTTTGAATTTATATCCTCTATCCTTTTATAATTCTGGGTAATAGTCATGCTAACTAACGACGTTTAATGGTACACAGTGTCTTTAGCCAGGAAATTGCCTACTAAAATAAATAAAATAATACAGAGGTATGATATTAAAAAATGAATTTTTGTTAACATAATTGAATCCAATTAATTAAGGCAAAGTTTGGCTCTTTTTAAAAAAAAGTGCTTTTATAAAAATAATGTTTTTCGTGCTTTACATCCTTTTCGGGTCTAATATGTATTAATTTTTTATTTATTATGTTTACAACCAATTGTCACAAATAATTTTTTTTTTTTAAAAAGATTAATAGTCGGAAACTATTTTTTGATATGATATTGAAAAATAAATTTCAGTACCATATGGACAGTCTATGCCATAACATTATTCTCATGTTATAATGTTAGAAGTTCAATCAAATTAATTTTTACTGACCCAAGTATTTTTTGAATAACAATTAAATTCTTTACAATTGGTATCATCTAGGCACCATGTCACAAGTTTCGGTCACAAAAGGATAACCTATACGTTTCGTTAAACTATCTTGGTATTACATATGAGTATGATGTTAAGTCATTGGTGATTATAGGTGAGTGGAGCCAAAGAAAAAAAGGGTTACTATAAGATGAATATCAATAAAGTGGGTTGTCGATGTGAATGTCAACTACAGAAACGTGGTGGAATATTATAAATCAACATTGATTGACGAGGGTGGATCCACCTTATGCCCAAAGGGGGCACTGGCCACTCTCACAATTATTTGACATAAAATTAATTATTTATATTTTAAGTATTTTTTTATTTTTTATATTGTGTCCATCGTATGTTTTTAGTTAAGACTAGAGAAATGCATGATATATCCTTTAAGTTTGCATGTTATTTTAAAATTTATTTTAATAGTTATTATAGACATGATAGAGAACACATTTGATTGTGTAATCGAATGAATGATAAATAATTAAATAATAGAATGACTATGGATATAAAGAATAATAAAGTTAATGCAAGACTTTTAAAATATAAAAATTCTTCAGAGTCAATGCTAAATAGTTTTAATTAGGACTTTGTTTCGTAAAAGGATATAATTATTCTCTCTCTCTCTATCTCTCTCTCTTTGTTATTTGTATCTAGCATGTTTACGATTTTAGTCTTTTAAGTTTAATGAACTTTTAGGTATTAAATAAGATATAATTAAATATAAATATATTATCCTATTTTTATCAAATGTAAGAAAAAAAATTTATTTTTGTTAAAATATTTGGTGCGCACCGAAAAGGCCCATTTAGCTGAGCATGAACTTTGATGCATATTTATGAATTATTGGACACTCTTCACTTGCAAACTGATTTTCAAGACTTTTAGTATTCCGCTTTAGCAAAAGTTCCAAGGATTGACAGACGATGATATGAGGTTAACATGTAAATCTAAGTACATTGTATCTTGCCGACAACTTCTTGTAAGATTCAAAGGATGACAAATTTGTATTAAAATTTATATAATTGATGGTGACGGAATGAGTAATAAAAATTAGCGAAAAAATCATATTGAAATACTTCTAATACATCGATGATGTAATACAAAAAATTTTTTTTTTTTTTAAAGTACAAAATATAATACAATTGACCCAACTTTTAACAAAGGTCATCCACTTCTTTATTGTGAGAGGTACCATAATAGAAATATCTTGTGAAAAAAGAAGATTTATGTCATCTGTGCCCCANCAATACTTTTAATACATCGATGATGTAATACAAAAAAAAAAAAAAAAATCTTTTAAAATACAAAATATAATACAATTGACCCAACTTTTAACAAAGGTCATCCACTTCTTTATTGTGAAAGGTACCATAATAGAAATATCTTGTGAAAAAAGAAGATTTATGTCATCTGTGCCCCAGGTCAATGGGACTGTGAATTACTTGGCACTTTGTTTTGATCATTGGCACTTGACCAAACCAAATACCATCTTCTTCTGGGTCTAAAGTCGAATCTTTTGGCGTTTTCTACTCTTTTTTTATAAATAGTGTGAAAAATAGACAAGCAAATTCTATTCACAAACTTTTGTCTTGCCATAATTTTAGAGATGGAAAAATGCTTTAGGACCATGACATTTCAATGCATCAACAACATTCAACTGTCTAATTTCAAAACGCGTGACATTGGAGATGCCCGACAATGATGTGATATCCCTTCCTTTCCGTAATAACGAGCCGCCAATGTTTTTTTATCAAAGCCCGATATTTTCCAAAACATTATCACATTAATAATTTTTGGATGTCTTCAACCACTTATTAACTATAAATATCGATCAAACACGATAGATAATACCGAGAATTAAACGAAAATACAAGACATGATGCATCTTAGGTTAATCCATTGACAGTAGACTATTGGGGCATGTTTGAATAGATTTTTTTGAGAGGATTTAGATTTGACTTTCTCAAACTCTTTCAAATTCAAATCATTCCTTATAAAGATGAGATTCAATGTTAAATTCAGTTCATACCCATATTTGATATGCAACACATACACATGTAACATACACATGATGCATCTTACACATGTAAGATTCACGTTTGTATCAATATTGTCATAATATATTTGTTTTATAAATAACTATATTGCTTATTAGTTAATTTAATTTATACTCATGTTTGTTTAACTCAGGGGTACAAATGACATTTNCTTCCTTTCCGTAATAACGAGCCGCCAATGTTTTTTTATCAAAGCCCGATATTTTCCAAACATTATCACATTAATAATTTTTGGATGTCTTCAACCACTTATTAACTATAAATATCGATCAAACACGATAGATATTACCGAGAATTAAACGAAAATACAAGACATGATGCATCTTAGGTTAATCCATTGGCAGTAGACTATTGGGGCATGTTTGAATAGATTTTTTTGAGAGGATTTAAATTTGACTTTCTCAAACTCTTTCAAATTCAAATTATTTCTTATAAAGATGAGATTCAATGTTGAATTCAGTCCATACCCATGTTTGATATGCAACACATACACATGTAAGATTCACGTTTGTATCAATATTGTCATAATATATTTGTTTTATAAATGACTATATTGCTCATTAGTTAATTTAATTTATACTCATGTTTGTTTAACTCAGGGGTACAAATGACATTTGTCTCACTAATTCAGGTATGACTTCAGTGAACCCCTCCACCCCCATAGGTTTGATGAAACCCACGTTCAAGGGTTTAAGGTGTCGGATCAACTACGGACCGGGACCGTTGTCCATGACTTGAGAAAGTCATCTAAACAAGAGTTTTGAGATCTATTGAACTATTTTTCCCCAAACCCATCTTGCCAATTCCTCTCATACCCACTTAACAAACAGTCCTTGGTGTGGGTTCAAAAAAATTTCTTTGCATTCGATTGGGTATTTATATGCTTTTTGTACAAATTAGGGGAAAATGGAATTTATTTTGAACAATCAGAGCAAATAATTTGGCTAAAGTATTAAACCTTAAATGCTTGTGGATAAGAGGGACCTGCCATTGATTTAACTAGACAAGCGCATTAAAATGAGATGCTTTAGTGTCTTGTATTCTCCAAACGAAAAAAAAGAATCAATTTGAATCTGATTCGTGTCGTACTTATCTTATATTTGAATCGTATGATTTTTAGTTTATGTAATATCTAAATTGTGTTTATGTCCCCATTTAACTCGTAAATAAAGAATTCAAAACTAATACCTCCTCCCAAGCAAATCAACCAAATATAAACTAAAACTTTACTTTGATCTACAGTTTAGTAAATGAAAACAAACCATTTAATTCCATATACTATTAAATCAAGAAGTAGAAAAAAAATATTGAAGAGTCAGATTTTTCTAAATGATATAGTGCCAATTAAACAAACTTGTTTTGTCAAAATAAAATTATTCGTGTTAAGCACTAACGTTATCCTTTTGTCCGTTGTTTTAATTGATGTCATTCTAGAGTCGTGTCCTAGAGGATTTGGTTTTTTTTTTTGATAATTAAAATAAGGGTGAGGGTAAATGAGAGCGCTTAGAGACTATCCCGTTCGGACTTCACTGGTGGAATTATAAAATCCCTGACTGCGTCTGTTAAACTTCTTGAGAATGAACCTAGTTAGGTTAACATAGTAGTTAACCACCGAGTCCCAATATGCGCTCCAAGACTCAAATCTCAAATTTTAAGATGAGAAGTTCGACTAATATTCCACTAAACCACTCCACTCAATGGTTTGCCTTGGTGGATTTGAGTGATTATATCATGTAATAAATTACCCCACTACACACGGTGGTTAACATGATAAGACATGATTTTTTAGGGTGGGAATCACATCAGTTTGAGTTTGTACATGTTCTGTCTTTGCCTTGTGGGAACCTTTTAAAAAGGATAAGGTTGTGGATGGCATTTATAGTCCACGCTCTTTTCTACATAATGTTCCCTTTGCCTTCCTTTGCCCTCAAAATTAGGCTTTCTTTCATGGACCACACTGGCACTTAGAGAACCTCTCCTTCATGGACCACAAGAGCACTAAAATGTCTCTGTTACCTGTCATAACTATCTCACGGGCGACGAAAATAGAGTCGGAAAAACCAAGTTCCACACCAATCTCGTATTGATGGATTGTGTATCACCGGAGATATATCGTCAAAGAGTACGTTGTTTAGACTTAAAATCTGACATAATATGTTAATATAATGATGTGATAGTGATAAAGTCTAACAGAATTATTATTCTTTTTAAGGACGGTTAGACATTTTCATTGAGGCTTTATCTTTTGACACATCATTAAGTTAAATTTTTATGTTCCAATAGCTTTACTCTATACCCAATAGCTTTACTCTATACCCAAAGGCGAGTTTGGTCACAATGGTAAATTTGTTGCGAACTTTGACATTATTAGTTCAAAGTATGAAAATACTCTCTTCTTGTAAAGCTAGGACAAGACTAATACATCTAATCTTTGTTAGATCTCTCAATGGTAATAATCTCCTAATACTCTCTTCCAAAAGTTGAATATAACTAGTTGGTGGCGTAAATCAACGTGAATGAGCAAAAGGTGCACGTAACGTGAGATGAGCGTGGATCAGAGCTACAAGACTCGTGTATGATGCTGCAATAAAATATTGAGGGGATTAAAGGAGTGTATACAGTGAAAATATAGTGGTTCACAGGCTCAAAAGCTCGGCTAATCCACTCTTCAATGGAGGTTCTTACTCCTTCTCTTCTCTATTGATTAGTTGAATGTAATACAAGACAGTGCTAAACTGATTAAGATTTTTCTCTTTTCTCTCTCTCTCTCTCTCACTCGATGAGGCGTTGCATAGTATTTATAAGGCTGCCCCTTATTTCGTGAGATTTAGGCCGAGATTTTTTTTCATTATTCATGGGATCCTCCTTGATTTTAGGAGAGAATTTTGGTTGGTTGAGAGTTTNCTATTTCGTGGGATTTAGGCCGAGATTTTTTTTCATTATTCATGGGATCCTCCTTGATTTTAGGAGAAAATTTTGGTTGGTTGAGAGTTTCATGCATGGGGCCCAATTCTCGTAGTCACCTAGCTGTTTTCTGGTCGGTTCAACTACGATCTCCCCAAGGAGAACTCCACCCCTGGTTCTCTGAGTTCCTCGTGTCTTTCCTGACCTCCTGACTCGATCNTATGCATGGGGCCCAATTCTCGTAGTCACCTAGCTGTTTTCTGGTCGGTTCAACTACGATCTCCCTAAGGAGAACTCCACCCCTGGTTCTCTGAGTTCCTCGTGTCTTTCCTGACCTCCTGACTCGATCTCCTGACCTGACCTCACAGCTAGGGCTTGTTTAAGATATCATCAATTGTCCCCCAGCCCCTAGTTCAAGTGAGCTTGGGCAGGGGTTGAGCTGTTTTGTAAATCGAATAGGATCTGCACGTGGCTTACCTTGGCCCGCACGTGAGTTTGGCCTTTTTGGCGACTTTCAGCAATCATGGCTTCCTCGTTTCCCACACATGTTTCAGTCCACGTCTTTCAGGCTTTAAATGCTCAAACGGCTATCTGAACCGCCCTATTATTTAACTTCTTTGTTGCTTCTCTCTTGTGATTTCTTGGCTTTCTGGTTTGAAATTCTTTGATTCGTCACTCAAGATCGAGTTCTGTGGGTTCAATTTGAGGATTCACATTGCCCTTTTTCTTCCATTTCGCTCTAGGCTACTGTTCGTTGCTCTTTCCCCCCTAGGTACGCCCTTCTGTCCCTTTTTCATCTTTCCTCGTTCTAGATCCCTCGAATTCGAGGTGGCCATTGCATTTCTAGGCCTTTCGGTTCTTTTACTTTTGGAATTGAAATTACTGCCTGTCTCCTCTCCCCCACTTCGTGGACTCGTCTTTTATCGTGCGAATCCTTGCTATTGGAAGCTATTGCACTGACCCTAAGGTTATTAGGGAGTGCTTCATCGGTATTCCCCCTCTCTACCGTTCTTTCAGTTTACCTTTCTTCTATCCAGTCGTGTCTACTTCTTCCAGAGTTACACTCTCCTCTGCTTCTGTCTTGGAGGAAAGGTCTGCCGAAGAGGACACTAATTTAGGGGATGTAGGCAAAGAAATTTACAACTTCCCTGGTGTGGATGCTGTCGATACCGAGAAAAATATTGAGGAACCATCCCCATTGTCTTCTTTTGTGCCCCTAATCATATCAAAGGTAAGGGCAAGGTGAGGGGGATAGGAGTATCTGACAGCGCAGCGGCCATAGGGGCTGCCTTTAGGCACGCTGAACTCGTAGGACCCAGTGAGGTTGACTCTTCTCATGTGAGAATTCTCAGTGCTCGTTACGATTTTCCTCCTGGTGTCTAGCCCTGGTGTCCAGATAAATACACCCCATACGTTGCCCAAGTTCACAAGAGGGTATGTTTCTTTGCGGCAGCTTTTGAGAATGACCTTCTCTTCCCTATGCATCCCTTCATCAAGGGTGTTTTACAACACTTCAATATCTGCCCTGCTTAGCTCTCCCCTAATTTCTGGGGTGTACTTGTGGGTCTTCTGGTTTTCTTCAAGATTCATGGACTCGGGGTCCCTAGCCTTTCATTACTTGTGGATCTCTTTAATGTCAAGCTCACCTCATCAGAGGGTTTCTTATATATCTCCAAGCGAACCACGGCTAGACAAATCATTACTCATCTCCCAAGCTCTCATAAGGGTTGGAAGAAATAATTCTTTTTTGTTGGGGGCACCAACTGGGAGTACAACCCCTGTTGACAGGACTGATACTCTAGGTATCCCTAGAACTTGGTTCGCCCCTATTAACTTAGGTGAGCTATTGCTCGAACTGATTGAGCTCTAGTTTGGGAATCGTTGAGTCGCCTTTTTGACCTTTGCTCTCCTTGTGTTGCTTTTCAGGCATTCGATCAGAGCTCAGTGCTGAGGACCAGAGGGTAAAGCGAATGTTGGTGAAGTGCAATCTAGAGAAGTACTCCGANCCGCCCCTATTAACTTAGGTGAGCTATTGCTTGAACTGATTGAGCTCTAGTTTGGGAATCGTTGAGTCGCCTTTTTGACCTTTGCTCTCCTTGTGTTGCTTTTCAGGCATTCGATCAGAGCTCAGTGCTGAGGACCAGAGGGTAAAGCGAATGTTGGTGAAGTGCAATCTAGAGAAGTACTCCGAGCTCATCAAGCCCTGGGTCTTAGTAACACAGGGATTCAGTTCTCCTGAGGTATCGATTGAAACTTCACTCCCTATCTCAGTTGTTAGGCTTGAAGACATAGAAGGTAACACTTTCTGAGTTGGTTTTCTTGTCTTTCCTTCTTTTTCCTTTCTCTTGTCTAACTTGCTTGGTCTAAATCTTCCAGGCTCCTCCATAATGAAATCTACCCCTAAGGAACTCCAAGCCAAAGTTGACCTACTGAAGAAAAGTAGAAAAAGTGGCAAACAGAAGGCCGATACCAGCTCTGGAGGCAGCCCTACTGATAGAGCTAAAGTGCAGAAGGTGGAAGTGCCTTTTTCTTCTGTCCTGAGCAAGGGAGGACAGACTCCCTCATCTCAATCCCTGACCCTTTCTCCTTTTCAAGGGGCCCAGTTTGTTCCCCAAAAGACTTCTGAGCCAGGGCTGGCTTCCCCTACCTCTTCTGAGGTTGAGGGAACATTGGGGCTGATTATTGNAGGTTACCTGGTGAGCTGCCGAGCTCTGCCTCTGTTCCTGCAGCTGAGGCTATAGTAACATTATTGCAGGATCCTCCACCCGTTCCCTCTTCAGAAACTTAGGATCTTTTAATTCTTTTTTTTTAGCTAGCATTTGTAACTTCTATTGGGGAATGTAAAGTTAGCCTGCCTTACCTAATTCGTTTGAAATACTGGTGTAAACGCACCGATTTTTCCCTCTTTCTCTAATTATTTTCTAGCATAATTTAACTCATTCTTTTAATACAGTCTATTCTACTCAATGCGATTGCACGATCCAACTTGCTTTTCAATGCAGTCTACTTTGCTCTAACACAATAACACAACCNATCTTCAGAGAATTCTGCCAAAGTTTTGAAGACATACGAATTTAAGGTCGCTGAGCTGACCTTTGACAATGAGAGCCTTAGAGCTCAGGTGTAGAAGCTCAAGGAGCAAATAGAGAAGCAGGCCTCTGACTACGAAGACCTTCAAGCTGCTAAGGAGAGTGCTGAGGAAAGAGAGAAGAAGGTCAGGAATGAGCTGAGGATGACTAGGGAAGAGCTACTACTCAAAACCAATGCCTGTAACAAAGCTAGACAGGAAGCCTTTGATGCTCGGGACTCCCTCGAGAGCCTTAAGAAGGAGTATGTTATACTGGCTGAGGTGAACGAGGACCTATGTGGTGAGCTCGAGGTGCAGAAGACAGCTGTCAAGGCGAGGGATGACTTAATAGTCAAGCTGAAGGATGATGTCACCACCAAGTGGGCCTCAGGATGGTTGGCCTTTTAGCTCAAAGTGGGGAAGGCCTACTCAGACCTCGACTTTGACTTTGCCATCCCCACTAAGGAGGAGTTGGAGGAGTCTGATTCAGATGGCGATGACAGCACCTTGGTTCTCGCTGCCTCTGATAGGGCTCTGGAAGGTACTAAAATGTCCACTCCTCCAGCCGTTCCAGCTGATACGTCCTTTTCTGCTGATTTGATAACGAGAACTCTGTCTGAGATCGAGGCCCTAGCCTCCTCACCTGTTCTTGGCTCTTTTGAGATTTCAACTGCTGCCTTGCTAGAAAGGTTACCTGGTGAGCTGCCGAGCTCTGCCTCTGTTCCTGCAGCTGAGGCTATAGTAACATTATTGCAGGATCCTCCACCCGTTCCCTCTTCAGAAATTTAGGATCTTTTAATTCTTTTTTTTTAGCTAGCATTTGTAACTTCTATTGGGGAATGTAAAGTTAGCCTGCCTTACCTAATTCGTTTGAAATACTGGTGTAAACGCACCGATTTTTCCCTCTTTCTCTAATTATTTTCTAGCACAATTTAACTCATTCTTTTAATACAGTCTATTCTACTCAATGCGATTGCACGATCCAACTTGCTTTTCAATGCAGTCTACTTTGCTCTAACACAATAACACAACCCAAATTGCTCGACACAATAACATAATCCTACTTGCCTCAATGCAGTCTACTCTGTTTTCTTAGATCTACTCTCATTGTTTTGTGGTTAGCTGCTCGTGTACTACTCTGTAATCTCATTGCCCCCCCATTGCTTTGAGGGGAACTGAGTTCCTCTGAAAGCAAAGCTGCTGGAACTGCNACGGTTGAATTGTGATGATCTATGTCTATTTCCTTTTTTTTTTGTTCATAGATGGCTCTCCACTTGAAGAACTTGATGGGCAGGGTCCGATCTTCAGAGAATTCTGCCAAAGTTTTGAAGACATACGAATTTAAGGTCGCTGAGCTGACCTTTGACAATGAGAGCCTTAGAGCTCAGGTGTAGAAGCTCAAGGAGCAAATAGAGAAGCAGGCCTTTGACTACGAAGACCTTCAAGCTGCTAAGGAGAGTGCTGAGGAAAGAGAGAAGAAGGTCAGGAATGAGCTGAGGATGACTAGGGAAGAGCTACTACTCAAAACCAATGCCTGTAACAAAGCTAGACAGGAAGCCTTTGATGCTCGGGACTCCCTCGAAAGCCTTAAGAAGGAGTATGTTATACTGGCTGAGGTGAACGAGGACCTATGTGGTGAGCTCGAGGTGCAGAAGACAGCTGTCAAGGCGAGGGATGACTTAATAGTCAAGCTGAAGGATGATGTCACCACCAAGTGGGCCTCAGGATGGTTGGCCTTTTAGCTCAAAGTGGGGAAGGCCTACTCAGACCTCGACTTTGACTTTGCCATCCCCACTAAGGAGGAGTTGGAGGAGTCTGATTCAGATGGCGATGACAGCACCTTGGTTCTCGCTGCCTCTGATAGGGCTCTGGAAGGTACTAAAATGTCCACTCCTCCAGCCGTTCCAGCTGATACGTCCTTTTCTGCTGATTTGATAACGAGAACTCTGTCTGAGATCGAGGCCCTAGCCTCCTCACCTGTTCTTGGCTCTTTTGAGATTTCAACTGCTGCCTTGCTAGAAAGGTTACCTGGTGAGCTGCCGAGCTCTGCCTCTGTTCCTGCAGCTGAGGCTATAGTAACATTATTGCAGGATCCTCCACCCGTTCCCTCTTCAGAAACTTAGGATCTTTTAATTCTTTTTTTTTAGCTAGCATTTGTAACTTCTATTGGGGAATGTAAAGTTAGCCTGCCTTACCTAATTCGTTTGAAATACTGGTGTAAACGCACCGATTTTTCCCTCTTTCTCTAATTATTTTCTAGCATAATTTAACTCATTCTTTTAATACAGTCTATTCTACTCAATGCGATTGCACGATCCAACTTGCTTTTCAATGCAGTCTACTTTGCTCTAACACAATAACACAACCCAAATTGCTCGACACAATAACATAATCCTACTTGCCTCAATGCAGTCTACTCTGTTTTCTCAGATCTACTCTCATTGTTTTGTGGTTAGCTGCTCGTGTACTACTCTGTAATCTCATTGCCCCCCATTGCTTTGAGGGGAACTGAGTTCCTCTGAAAGCAAAGCTGCTGGAACTGCAAGTCTGCTGGCTTCTTGAGCTGACTTTATACTTAACTCATAAATATCCGAATNGGGTTACCTGGTGAGCTGCCGAGCTCTGCCTCTATTCCTGCAGTTGAGGCTATAGTAACATTATTGCAGGATCCTCCACCCGTTCCCTCTTCAGAAATTTAGGATCTTTTAATTCTTTTTTTTTAGCTAGCATTTGTAACTTCTATTGGGGAATGTAAAGTTAGCCTGCCTTACCTAATTCGTTTGAAATACTGGTGTAAACGCACCGATTTTTCCCTCTTTCTCTAATTATTTTCTAGCATAATTTAACTCATTCTTTTAATACAGTCTATTCTACTCAATGCGATTGCACGATCCAACTTGCTTTTCAATGCAGTCTACTTTGCTCTAACACAATAACACAACCCAAATTGCTCGACACAATAACATAATCCTACTTGCCTCAATGCAGTCTACTCTGTTTTCTCAGATCTACTCTCATTGTTTTGTGGTTAGCTGCTCGTGTACTACTCTGTAATCTCATTGCCCCCCCATTGCTTTGAGGGGAACTGAGTTCCTCTGAAAGCAAAGCTGCTGGAACTGCAAGTCTGCTGGCTTCTTGAGCTGACTTTATACTTAACTCATAAATATCCGAATGTTGAGGCTTATTTCCTTATGCTAATCCAACCTCACCACACAAAGTCTCTTCCTTTGAGGGCTCCTAGGTGCTGGCCTTGTACGAACCTTTATCGACAAGTCCCTGTTCCCATAGGGCTTGTCTATTGTTTAATTTTTGTTTAGTTACATAACTGCTTATGCTCCTCTTTTCCCGTCTTTCTTTCCCCTTGAGGCAACGGGGCCCGGAGCTACCTTGCATGCCCCTGACAGAGCTTTTAATTTTTCGGAGCTTGAAAACCCTTGGTGCAGACCTCCTAGAACTCCATTAGGGTCAGCAGAGCTTACTAACCCCCTAGACATCTGGTTTCATTCTTAGATGGTCTTTCCTTGTTGTTGGGTGTAACGACTAGGGTGTGGTTGCTTCTAGTGCATCCGCTAGCTTTGCTGGGGATATGGTCCTAGCAATTACTTATGCTCACGAAGCCTTGTTGTGCCTTAGGAATAAAGTTCTCTTCTTGGTCAGCCCAAAAAAATCTGAGAAATCTCTTTCAGGATGTGATCGAACTATTTAAATTATTGAACCCCGTCTTAACCGAGGAGAGANGGTCAGCCCAAAGAAATCTGAGAAATCTCTTTCAGGATGTGATCGAACTATTTAAATTATTGAACCCCGTCTTAACCGAGGAGAGAATCCGATCTCCTAGGATTATCCAAGGCTGTATCAAGCCTTCCTTGGCTATTTAATAACTCATGACTGGTAGAATCTGTCATTAAATCCTCCTTTATTGTCCATATTTTATTGCCTTCTTTAAACATATCCATTGCCTTAATTTGGAAATCCAAAGGTTTACCGCTTTTGGTTCGGCGTGCTTCTTGATTCTTTAATATCTTGTTTTCTTACTTCTATGGACATTTATTCCCTTCGAAAAGCCTTTCACCTTTGTTATCTTCTTTCTACGTCTCTTCCTTGCCTCCCGGTAACGCCAAATGCTGCCCCAATCTCCCCCCTGTTCAGCGAACGACGCTCCTGTGGAATTGAGTGGGAGTGGCAGACCCGTTACTTAGTGCCTTTGTCATTGTCATCCTCAGACTTAGTTGGGATAAAGAAGAACTTCTTTCTTGACGTGGAACTATCTTTGCGAGCCCCATCTTCTGACGAGCCCTGCAATTATCTCCTTCGAGGGGAGACTTGTTTTTTTGAGGGGGCTTTGGACATAGGGCTGTGTCTCCCCATTCATCCCGCTATTGGTTACATCTTGGCCTATTGTGGGGTATGTCCTTCTCGTCTCTCTCCCAAGGGTGGTCCATCATGATCAGTTTCTTTCTATTTTGGCGCTTGCGTGGTGATGGCAAATTCTCCACTGTAGGAGAATTCTTCTACTTTTTTGACATCGAGGAGGATGAGGTCCCATGCTTTGTCTATTTTCGGTGGAGGCACTTCAAGTTGCGAAATTTGGTGTTTGACCTTCTTTCTCCTCTTGAGGGATGGGTCAATCGCTTCTTTTATGTNAATTTGGTGTTTGACCTTCTTTCTCCTCCTGAGGGATGGGTCAATCGCTTCTTTTATGTTATTGGAGATTTTTGGAGGTCCATAGAGCTGCACTACAGAGAGTGTAGAGTTCCTAGATCTCGGAGGAGCTATTCTTATTCAGGTAAGCATCTCGGCAACCTATATTTGTTTAGGTCTTTCAATGTAGTTTCCTTATCATAGGATTTTAATTTGATTAATAGGTCCTCTTGAATTGGATCTGTTAGAGGAGATGAGAATTGATCAGATTATAGAAGTTGAGCCTGTGTCCTATTCTGAGCTGATGACATCAGATAACTTGTTTCTATTCAGTGCTGCCGGTGCCGCTATGTACTTTGTCTCTTACCCAGATTCTGCTGATTCTTGTCCTTCTGAATTTGATGAAGTTGAGGACGTTGGTACTTCCTCTGGGAAACGCAAAAATGGTCATGCCAGTAACTCCTCTTCTTCACCTGGATCTTCTCTGGCTGCCATGCTGTTCTCCTCATCTGGGTAGAGACTTGTAAATCTTCTGACAGAAGCCCAGAAGAAGAGGGATGAGCTCTTGTAATCATTTTTTTTGTACTGTTGCTGAATATATGAATTTATGTTCTTATTTGATGGCTACTGGTTCTTTTGTGGACTCTTGAACTTGTTATTTATGAACTGAGGAGTTCATCTGGAGCTATAGGGCTCTTTTTATGCATTGAACTGTTCAAAGTGAGCTGTAGAGCTCTGTTTACGAACTGAAAAGTTCATCTTTATTTCATGAGCTGAATAGCTCATTTCAATTTCATGAGCTGAAGAGCTCATCTTTATTTTATGAGCTGGAGAGCTCATCTTATTTTATGAGTTGGAAAGCTCATTTGAATTTTATGAGCTGGAGAACTCATCTTATTTTATGAGCTGGAAAGCTCATCCGAATTTTATGAGTTGGAGAGCTCATCTTATTTTATGAACTAGAAAGCTCATCTGAATTTTATGAGCTGGAGAGCTCATCTTATTTTATGAGCTGGAGAACTCATCTTATTTTATGAACTAGAAAGCTTATCTGAATTTTATGAACTAGAAAGCTCATCTTAATTTTATGAGCAGGAGAGCTCATCTTATTTTATGAACTGGAAGCATTTTTTTTTGCAGGCGTATATAAGGGAAGGTAAAAAACTCTCAGTTTAATTGAAAGAATGATTTTATTACAGAAAAATTTACTGAAAAAACCTCTGAATGTGTTCTGCATTCCAAGAATGAGGCAGGATTTTTCCTTCCTCAGTTTGTAGCTCATAGTTCTAGGGCCTGCTAACCCTTGATATGATATAAGGACCTTCCCAGTTTGGATCTAGTTTCCCGTGGGAAGGGTCCTTCCTTGCAAGCAAAAGCTTTCTAAGCACTGGATCCCTTACCTCGTAACTTCTGTGCTTTATTTTCTTGTCGTAGTACCTGACTGTCTTTCTCTAATAATGCTTTATGTGTCGTAAGGCCTCGTTTCTCTTCTCATCCAATAAATCAAGGTTGAGTAGCAACACCTCATCATTATGCCTTGCATTGCTAAACTCAGTTCTGGGGGACGGGAGCCCTATCTCCATAGGAGCTACTGCTTCAGTTCCGAAAGCCAACACAAATGGGATTTTTCGAGTGGCTATTTTGGCTGTGGTTCTATAAGCCCATAACACCTCAGGGAGTTGTTCTACCCATTTTCCTTTCAGTGCTTCTAGCTTAGTTTTCAGGGCGGTGTTTATTGTTCGAATGGTGACCTCTGCCTGCCCGTTGGATTGGGGATGAGCTGGGGCCAAAAAGAAATTTCTTATCCCTAGCTCGACACAAAACTTCTTGAACTTAGGGTTATCGAACTGCTTGTCATTGCCTGAAACAACTACCCTTGGAATCCCAAACTTGCAGATTATCGACTTTCAGACAAAGTTTTAGAATTTTTGTTTCGTGATTGTTGCCAAAGGCTCTACCTCTACCCATTTGGTGAAGTAGTCCTCCCCAATTGTCCAACCCTCGTAGGGAGGGGGCCAAGTATATTTAAACCCCACTGTTGAAAAGGTCAGGGGCTCACCACCGATGTTAGGAGCTCTGGTGGGCAGTAGGGAATGTTGGTGTGTACTTGGCAAGTTTTACATCTTTTGACCAGATCTGCAGCATCTTTGAGCATAGTGGGCCAGTAGTACCCCTACCTTAATGCTTTTCCTGCGAGGGCCCGAGCTCCGATGTGATTGTCGAAGACTCCTTCATGAACCTCTCTGAGTATGTAGTTAGCATCTTCATCTCCCATAAATTTGAGTAGAGGTGTTGAAAATCCTCGTTTGTATAGGTTTCCCTGCAAGATAGAAAATCTGGCTGACCTGACTCTTAGTTTCGTAGCTTCTTTGGGATCTTTCGAAAAAGTTCCAGTTTGAAGATACCCTTTAACGGGGTCCATCCAACTCTGTGGTGTTTGCACAGGCAGAACTTCTTGATCTTCCATGCATACAGATGGTTCTGTTAAATGCTCCACTGGAATTAACCTATCCAAATTCTCCTGTGAAGCTGATGCCAACCTTGCTAAGGCGTCTGCTCTTAATTTTCGGCTCTAGGAACGTGCTTGAACTTAACTTGCACAAATTTCTTGATTAATTCCTATACCTTCCTGAGGTAGAAAATCATTTTCTCACCCTTGGTCTCGTATGACTCCTCTATTTATTTCACGACAAGCTGAGAATCGCTACTGATCTCCAGCTGCTCTGCTTCCATTGAATGAGCAAGGTTGAGCCTAGCAATGACAGCTTCATACTTTGTCTTGTTGTTCGAAGCCTTAAACCCAAACCTGAGGGCGTATTCCACATCTATTCCATATGGAGAGGTCAGGATCAATCATGCGCCACTTCCTTGGGCATTGGCAGTTCCGTCTATCAAAAGTTTCCATACGGGAAGGTCAGGTATCAGCAATGTGGCTTCCGTGGGTGTTACTACAGTAAATTTTGCGATGCAATCTACCAAAATTTACCCTTTGATCGCAGTCCTTGGCTTATACCTAACATCAAACTCGCTGAGCTCTATCGCCCACTTAACTAGCCTTCCTGAAGACTCTGATTTATGTAGCACTTGCTTCATTGACTGATCTGTTGGAACCTCGATAGTATGAGCCTAGAAATATGGTCTAAGTCTCCTAGCTGTAGTCACCTGGGCCAAAACTACCTTCTCCATCTTTGGATATCTCTCATCTGCCCCCCTCAGAGTTCTACTAAAGTAGTATACTGGTTGCTGAGCTTTGTCTCGCTCCCTAACTAGTGTTGCACTGGTTGAGAAATTCGAGACAGCTAAATAAAGAGCAAGCACTTCCCTTTCTAAGGGGCTTATTAAGACAGGGGGAGAGCTTAGATACTCCTTCAGTGCTTTGAACGCTTCCTCACACCGGGTATCCCACTGAAAAGCCTTCTTCAACACCTGAAAGAAAGGTTGGCACTTGTCACTTGCTTTGGATACAAAACGACTCAAGGCGGCTATCCTTCCTGTCAGGCGTTGGATCTCCCTGATGTTGGATGGTGGTCACATATCCAGAACTGCCTTAACCTTTTATGGGTTAGCCTCGATTCCTCTGTTGTTTACTATGAATCCCAGAACGTTTTCTGCTGNATGGGTTTGCCTCGATTCCTCTGTTGTTTACTATGAATCCCAGAACGTTTTCTGCTGATACTCCAAAGGCGCACTTTGCAGGGTTGAGTCTCATCTTGTACTCCTTGAGGATTTGGAACGATTCTGCTAGGTGCTCGATGTGCAGCTCTGCCTTCAGTGATTTTACCAACATGTCGTCGATATAGACCTCCATGGATGTCCCAATTTGCTTCTAGAACATTCTATTCACTAGGCGTTGATAGGTGGCTCTAACATTCTTCAATCCAAAAGGCATGACCTAGTAGCAGTAAGTTCCCTGTTCAGTCACAAATGAAGTCTTCTCCTGGTCCATCGAGTCTATCTTAATCTTATCATAACCTAAGAAAGCATCCATGAAGCTAAGGAGCTCATGCCCAACAGTTGCATCCACGATCAAGTCAATTCGAGCTAAGGGAAAGCTATCCTTAGGGAATGCTCAATTGAGATTAGTGAAATCAATGCAGAGCCGCCATTTCTCATTGGTCTTCTTGACCAGTACCACATTAGATAACTAGGTAGGGTAGTTCACCTCTCTGATGGCTTTGGCATGGAGGAGTTTATTGACCTCCTCGTTAATTGCCTTCTGGCATTCCGGAGCAAAACTTCTCCACTTTTGTTTAACAAGTTTGCAAATGGGATTCATGCTTAGTTTGTGTGTGATGATTGAGGGGTCAATGCCTTCTATGTCCTCTTGCTTCCAAGCGAACACCCCATGTTCTTTCTTAGGAACTGGGTGAGTAGGTGTTTCATTTCTTTGCTTAACTTAGATCCCACGTAAAAAATATGTTCAGGCTCCTCATCGAGCTAGACTGGCTCTAGCTCTTCTGATGATATGGGCCTGGTGTCCAGCTCATCCCTCATGTCAAGTTCATCTAGCTGGATAGTTTCAACCTCTTTCTGCTTTATCGAGGCCATATAGCACTCCCTGGCTATTCGCTGGTCTCCTCGGACCATTTCAACTCCATTTTCTATAGGAAATTTTATGATCAGGTGATATGCTGAGGGGATAGCCTTCATTGCGTTGAGGGATGGTCTCCCAAGTAGTATATTATATGCAAAAAGGGCATCAACTATCAGGAATTTTACAGTGGTGGTGGCTTGACAAGGAGGGTCCCCCATAGTGNTATCGAGGCCATATAGCACTCCCTGGCTATTCGCTGGTCTCCTCGGACCATTTCAACTCCATTTTCTATAGGAAATTTTATGATCAGGTGATATGCTGAGGGGATAGCCTTCATTGCGTTGAGGGATGGTCTCCCAAGTAGTATATTATATGCAAAAAGGGCATCAACTATCAGGAATTTTACAGTGGTGGTGGCTTGACAAGGAGGGTCTCCCATAGTGAGCACGAGTTGGATGGATCCCAAGGGTAGCACCCTCTCCCCTGAGAACCCTTTCAAGTGAGCATTCACTGGCTCAAGCTTCTCCTTTCCTACGCCCATTTTGTCAAAGGCAGAGGCAAAAATTATGTCAGCCAAGCTCCCATTGTTAATTAGAACTCGGTGAACAGTTTGGTTCGCCACAATGGCCCTTACGACCAACGGCTCATCATGGGGATACTGACAGCCTTCCAAGTCTGAATTCGAGAAAGTGATGGTTGTGCTTAGCCGAGGCATTTTGGACACGGTGTGTACTTCCAATGCTTCTCCAACTCTGATTCTGCGCAGGTGTGCTTTCTTGGCTGCACTGAATTCTCCACCGCTAGCAAATCATCCAGATATCACTCTGATCTCCCCTAAGGGTTGCTGGTGCTGCGCAAAGGGGCTTGTTAATGGGGTGTCAGTGGTGGCGGAGCCCTGTCCTGGTTGTCATGGGCGATAAATTGTCGTAATTTTCCCCTCTGGATCAAGAATTCGATCTTTTTCTTTAGCTGGATGCAATCATCGGTATGATGGCTATGATCCCTATGATACTCGCAATATTTTGTAGGGTCTCTTTTAGATAGATCTGCCTTTATTCTTGGAGGCCACCTTAGAAATTTCTTGTTCTGCACCTCGTATAGGATCTGGGATATTGTCACAATGAGAGGAGTATATTGATGAGGTGCATACCTTAGTTGTAGTTCAGGCTGCGGGGGGCCTAAGCGGTCCCTAACGTTCCCCCTTTTTTTTGGGATTGCTCTTTGTCTCTTCTGGGAGATCTATCTCTCTTTGGATATCTGTTTATTTCCCTCTCTCTCTTGGGACTTCGGTTCCTCTTTTTCTCTTCTTTTCCCTTATCTTTATGTGTGGAAGAGCTCTCTGCCTTAGAAAGAAGAGCTTCTTCGCCATTTATGTATTTCTCCGCTTTGGCAAGCACCTCGGCCATGCTTGCTTGGGGATTTTTTGATACGGAGAACATCAAATCTTTAGAATGCACCCCTAGACCAGCTATGAAGGTAGTGATGGCAAAATTTTCATCTGGGATATCCACTTTTAATGACTCTGAATTAAATCTTTGGACATATGACCTGAGGTTTTCTTGTGGTCCCTGTTTCACATTCAAAAGGTGATAGCTCGGCTTTCTATAGGTTCGAGCCCCTATGAAGTGGGATACGAAGAAAATGAAAAGCTCTTTGAAGGAAGAGATTGAGGTTGGAGAGAGCCTGTTAAACCACGCCAAGGCAGAACCCTTCAAAGTGATGGCAAAGGCTCGACAGTGTACGAGATCCTGATACCCTGTAATTCCATCTGGTTCTTATAAGTATTGAGGTGGTCTATGGGGTCCCTGGTTCCATCAAAGGACTCTATCTGAGGTATCCTGAACTTTGGTGGGAGGGGAAAATGCAACACCCCAGGCATGAATGGAGATTCAGTCTGCTGCACCAAGGCGTCCATTGTAACTAGAGCTTTACTGTTGACCGCTTCCTTCATGTGGCTGAGCTCCTGCTGGATGCCTTTGAAGCACTGCTCCCAATATTGCTCCCTTCTTTCCTACTGATAAGGGAAGACATCATTCTTTTCACCTTCAAGGTTTTGACTTTGTACTCCTTTATTGTGGCCGTTCCTAGGAGGTAGTTGGGGAACCTGCCCCAAGGTTTGGCTGTTCTCTCCCCCTTNTTGACCGCTTCCTTCATGTGGCTGAGCTCCTGCTGGATGCCTTTGAAGCGCTGCTCCCAATATTGCTCCCTTCTTTCCTACTGATAAGGGAAGACATCATTCTTTTCACCTTCAAGGTTTTGACTTTGTACTCCTTTATTGTGGCCGTTCCTAGGAGGTAGTTGGGGAACCTGCCCCAAGGTTTGGCTGTTCTCTCCCCCTTCATTGTCTTCTCTGAGTGAATCAAGGTGTTGTTGGTCCCTGTAGTGGGGACTGCTCTGATCTTCTTGGGCTGAACGTGCCTCCTGTGGGCGCTGCAAGAGCTTCTCGTTTTGCTTTATCAAGCGCTGATTGATGAGGTGAAGGGCCTCCATCTTGTTATTTGTGGGGGGATTCCCCATGGGAGGATCAGTCTCTAAGACATTCTCGAGCTGTTTGCCATTGGCGGCTCCCTGTTGNATGGGCTGAACGTGCCTCCTGTGGGCGCTGCAAGAGCTTCAAGAGCTTCTCGTTTTGCTTTATCAAGCGCTGATTGATGAGGTGAAGGGCCTCCATCTTGTTATTTGTGGGGGGATTCCCCATGGGAGGATCAGTCTCTAAGACATTCTCGAGCTGTTTGCCATTGGCGGCTCCCTGTTGATCCTGCATCCGAGATGGGTTTGTTTGGCTTCTGCTCATGTTTCGTGTTGACACCATCAGTCACTGAAAGATCAGCTTATTTGTAATAGGAATAGTCGTTCCCACAGACGGCACCAAACTAATGGCGTAAATCAATGTGGATTAGCAAAAGGTGCACGTAACGTGAGATGAGTATGGATCAGAGCTACAAGGCTCGTGTATGATGCTGTATTAAAATATTGAGGGGGATTAAAGGGGTGTACACAGTGAGAATATAGTGGTTCATCGACTCAAGAACTTGGCTAGTCCACTCTTCAATGGAGGTTTTTGCTCCTTCTATTCTCTATTGATTAGTTGAATGTAATACAAGACAATGCTAAACTGATTAGGGTTTTTCTCTTTTTTCTCTCTCTCTCTGCCTCACGATGAGGCGTTGCATAGTATTTATAAGGCTGTCCCCTATTCTATGAGATTTCGGCCAAGATCTTTGCTCATTGTTCATAGGATCCTCCTTGATTTTAGGAGATAATCTTGGTTGGTTGAGAGTTTTATGCATGGGGCCCAATTCCCGCAGTCACCCAGCTATTTCTTGGTCGGTTCAGCTACGATCTCCCCAAGGGGAACTCCACCCCTGGTTCTCTGAGTTTCTCGTGTCTTTCTTGACCTCCTAACCTGACCTCAAAGTTAGGGCTTGTTTAAGGTATGATCACTAGTAAATCTAACCTTCTTTAAATCTCTTGATGGTTGACATTCTCCTACATATTTTCTTCAATGAAGTTACGATTTAAAAATAACAAGTTACCATTAAAAAAATTAGGATGAGTTATAATATTTTATATTCGATGAAACATTTATATTCCATTATAATCTCACTCTATTAAATTGTAGGAAAAATCTCATTTTGCCACTGAAAGATGCAAAAATTCTCAATGAATAATTAATTTTTCTATATTATCACTTTAAAAAAATAAAAAAGTTGTAATGTTGTCCAAAAATATTGCAATTTGCTTTCAAAAACAATTCAATAAAAAATTTTTTGCACCATATTTTAACGTTTTTATTTCTTTGAGGGGGTAACATGAAAAATATAATCATTTGATGAGGAAATTAAGAATTTTTTTATCTTTTAAGGGCCAAAATGGAATTTTCTCTAAATTGTAATCTCATCTACAAGAGTGAGCATTTAAGAAAACAATGCACTTGCTTAGAGTAGGTGCGTGAAGGCATGCACGCCCAGCGCAAACTGTAACAATAGGAAGTCCCTCAGAACAACTAGAAGGACACGAACCGTCCCACAAGCTAATTTAGGTGACATGATAGATGAGGAAAAGCAAGCAAAATCCCAAGGACGAGAAATAGAGAGAGAGAGAACCACCACCAACCCAAACCACTACCGAAACCAAGAACCACCACCAACCCACAACCACCACCCAAAACCCACAACCACCACTGAAACCCACCGCCACCACTTGTGTTTTTGAACCTAGACGCCGAAGAAGACATCGGAGTTCTTGAAATGGTTTGTGTTTCGTCTGGACAGTGTCAAGAGAGAGAGAGAGTGCGGAGATGGAGAAAGACGTAGGTGAGGGCTTTTATACCTCAACCAAAAAAAATGCACTTTATTGTTAAGAAAATTTGATGGGTGGACCTTATTACAGAGGAGGGACCGTTTCCCTTGTTTTCTATTTTACCCTAAAAAAGCTAAATAAACAAATTTTTGGTGTTTTTAAAATTTTGAGAATAAAAAATAGTTTTTGGAACGCAACCAACACACGCCCTAAGTGTCTTGGAATTTTAGAGGATTGTTTTGGAAAATATTTCATGCATGAATGTTGACCATATAATATTTTGCAAAGGGTTGGAGAAAGTGAATGAACTTTCTAAGATGACGGTGGATTAACGGGCAAAAATTGTGGAGATAACTCGGTAGTTAAATTTTAATGATTAATACCTTAAGATCCCGAGTCCGAGTCTTTCTAGAAACATTGTAGTTGATTTAATTCATGTTATTTATAAAAACAAAATATTATATGATGGCGTAAATTAACGTGGATGAGCAAAAGGTTGAAATTGTGCTTGGCGATTTGGGACTGAGCTTCTTGGCTCGTGAGGATCGTGATAAATGAATTTAAGGGAGTGAGGGAATTTACACAGAGAAAATATAGTGGTTCACCAGCTCGAGAGCTTTGCTAGTCCACTCTTTAATGGAGACTCTTGCTCCTTTTCTCTTAATAATGGGGGATGAAACTTATATTATGCTTCTATTGCTACTTGGGTTTCTTGCCCCATCTTGGAGGCATTGTATAGTATTTATAGTGCAATTTCAATTCCTAAGGATTCTTAGGCGTGATCTTAGCAAAATCTTCCTTGATTTTTGGAGAGAGGATCTCAGTTGGTTGAGAATTTTACGCTTGGACTCCTGCCCCATTGTCATCCAGTTGTTCCCTTGCTCTCTCTGCTGTTGACTTGTCTGGAGGGGAGTCCAGTTTGGGTTCCTTTGAGCCCTACATATCAGGTCAGACCTCCTGACTTAACTTCGGCTCTTGGGCTCATAGTTGGCTGAAATTCCTCTTCGGTATCATCAGTTTCCCCCAGCCCTTAGCCCAAGTGAACTTGGGTAGGGGCTGATCTAAGGTTTAATTAAATCAGACCTCCACACGTGAACCACATGGACCTCACTTTGCGTGCGAACAGGTTTTTGACAGTTTCAGGTAATCATTCACTTTCTTGTTTCTTGTATAAGTTCCCACTTCACACAGTTAGCTTTAAATGCACCTCAATTGAGGGGAAACGACTCTTTTCACCCCTTAAACTCCTTCTCTAAGCTTTTCCCTCTCTTCCTCCTGCAATTTTAGATTTTTGATTCTACTGGTGCTCTTAGGATTTCGCCGAAAATCGACTTTCCCTTGATTCAGCTCATGGCTTCAACGAAGTTTGCTCCTCGCCTTCATTTCGAGCCTTAGCCCATTGTTCACCTTCACTTAGGTACACTTCTTGTCGTCTGTTCATCTCCTCGTTCAAAACCCTTCAAGTCTGAGGTGGTTTCTATATTTTTAGAATTTTCAATTTTGTTATTTTAGGAATCGAGGTCGATCTCTGTCTCATATTCCCCTCTTCTTAGACCCTTATTCAACTACTAGGGTTTTCCTTATTGGCAGTTGCTGTGTTGCCCCCCAGACTCTTAGGGAGTGTTTTGCTAATATTCCTCCCTTTTTATCGTACCTTTAGACTCCCTTTCTATTGCCCAACTATGTCTGCTTCTTCTAGGGCTACCCCCTCTTCCGTCTCCCTCCTAGGGAATATGTCTATTGAGGAAGACACCAACTTAGGTGATGTGGGTGAGGAAATCGATAATTTTTCTGACGTTGATTCTCTCGTGGCTGAGGTAAATACTAAGGAACGTCCCTTANACTACCCCCTCTTCCGTCTCCCTCCTAGGGAATATGTCTATTGAGGAAGACACCAACTTAGGTGATGTGGGTGAGGAAATCGACAATTTTTCTGACGTTGATTCTCTCGTGGCTGAGGTAAATACTAAGGAACGTCCCTTAACGTCTTCTCTTGTACCTATAAATCCTAACAAAGGTAAAGGCAAGGTGAGTGGTGTGGGAGTCTCTACTACAAGCATTGTGGCTGCTTTCAGAAATGCAGAGCTCATGGGCCCTAGTGAGGTCACCCCTTCTTTTATGAGGGTTCTTAGTGCTCGCTTTGATTTTCCTNATGGGTGGACCTTATTACAGAGGAGGGACCGTTTCCCTTGTTTTCTATTTTACCCTAAAAAAGCTAAATAAACAAATTTTTGGTGTTTTTAAAATTTTGAGAATAAAAAATAGTTTTTGGAACGCAACCAACACACGCCCTAAGTGTCTTGGAATTTTAGAGGATTGTTTTGGAAAATATTTCATGCATGAATGTTGACCATATAATATTTTGCAAAGGGTTGGAGAAAGTGAATGAACTTTCTAAGATGACGGTGGATTAACGGGCAAAAATTGTGGAGATAACTCGGTAGTTAAATTTTAATGATTAATACCTTAAGATCCCGAGTCCGAGTCTTTCTAGAAACATTGTAGTTGATTTAATTCATGTTATTTATAAAAACAAAATATTATATGATGGCGTAAATTAACGTGGATGAGCAAAAGGTTGAAATTGTGCTTGGCGATTTGGGACTGAGCTTCTTGGCTCGTGAGGATCGTGATAAATGAATTTAAGGGAGTGAGGGAATTTACACAGAGAAAATATAGTGGTTCACCAGCTCGAGAGCTTTGCTAGTCCACTCTTTAATGGAGACTCTTGCTCCTTTTCTCTTAATAATGGGGGATGAAACTTATATTATGCTTCTATTGCTACTTGGGTTTCTTGCCCCATCTTGGAGGCATTGTATAGTATTTATAGTGCAATTTCAATTCCTAAGGATTCTTAGGCGTGATCTTAGCAAAATCTTCCTTGATTTTTGGGGAGAGGATCTCAGTTGGTTGAGAATTTTACGCTTGGACTCCTGCCCCATTGTCATCCAGTTGTTCCCTTGCTCTCTCTGCTGTTGACTTGTCTGGAGGGGAGTCCAGTTTGGGTTCCTTTGAGCCCTACATATCAGGTCAGACCTCCTGACTTAACTTCGGCTCTTGGGCTCATAGTTGGCTGAAATTCCTCTTCGGTATCATCAGTTTCCCCCAGCCCTTAGCCCAAGTGAACTTGGGTAGGGGCTGATCTAAGGTTTAATTAAATCAGACCTCCACACGTGAACCACATGGACCTCACTTTGCGTGCGAACAGGTTTTTGACAGTTTCAGGTAATCATTCACTTTCTTGTTTCTTGTATAAGTTCCCACTTCACACAGTTAGCTTTAAATGCACCTCAATTGAGGGGAAACGACTCTTTTCACCCCTTAAACTCCTTCTCTAAGCTTTTCCCTCTCTTCCTCCTGCAATTTTAGATTTTTGATTCTACTGGTGCTCTTAGGATTTCGCCGAAAATCGACTTTCCCTTGATTCAGCTCATGGCTTCAACGAAGTTTGCTCCTCGCCTTCATTTCGAGCCTTAGCCCATTGTTCACCTTCACTTAGGTACACTTCTTGTCGTCTGTTCATCTCCTCGTTCAAAACCCTTCAAGTCTGAGGTGGTTTCTATATTTTTAGAATTTTCAATTTTGTTATTTTAGGAATCGAGGTCGATCTCTGTCTCATATTCCCCTCTTCTTAGACCCTTATTCAACTACTAGGGTTTTCCTTATTGGCAGTTGCTGTGTTGCCCCCCAGACTCTTAGGGAGTGTTTTGCTAATATTCCTCCCTTTTTATCGTACCTTTAGACTCCCTTTCTATTGCCCAACTATGTCTGCTTCTTCTAGGGCTACCCCCTCTTCCGTCTCCCTCCTAGGGAATATGTCTATTGAGGAAGACACCAACTTAGGTGATGTGGGTGAGGAAATCGATAATTTTTCTGACGTTGATTCTCTCGTGGCTGAGGTAAATACTAAGGAACGTCCCTTAACGTCTTCTCTTGTACCTATAAATCCTAACAAAGGTAAAGGCAAGGTGAGTGGTGTGGGAGTCTCTACTACAAGCATTGTGGCTGCTTTCAGAAATGCAGAGCTCATGGGCCCTAGTGAGGTCACCCCTTCTTTTATGAGGGTTCTTAGTGCTCGCTTTGATTTTCCTCCAGGAGTTCAGTACTGGTGTCCATAAAAATTCACCCTATATGTCTCCCCGGTTCTTAAAAAGGTTTGCTACTTTGCGGCTGCCTTTGAGAATGGTTTGCGCTTTTCTTTACACTCTTTCATCAAAAGTGTTCTACAACATTTCAACGTTTGTCCTGCCCAGCTCTCTTCTAATTTTTAGGGTGTCCTAGTGGGTCTCCTTGTTTTCTTTAAGAATTATAAGCTTGGGATTCCCACCGTTTCCTTACTTATGGAACTTTTCAATGTTAAGCACACTTCCTCCGAGGGTTTTTTGTATATCTCCAAACGAACAAAGGCCAAACTGATTATCTTTAACCTCCCGAGCTCCTACAAAGGTTGGAAGAAACTTTTCTTCTACGTGTAGGGCATACAATGGGAGTACAATTCGACAGATAAGACAAACACTCTTCCAATCCCTAGAGCCTGGTCTTCCCCTGATAACCTGGGTAAGTTCTTGCTCAAGCTGACTAAGATCGGATCTGGTGACCCTTACTGATTATGCTCTGCTTTATGTTGTTTCTCAAGTGTTCAACCTGAGCTCAGTACTGAGGGTGAGCGGGTGCTGCTGAAATTGGAGAAGTATGACTCAGAAAAAAATTCTTAGCTCATCAAGCTTTGGGTCCTTATTGAGCAGGATTTCAGCCTTCTAGAGGTGACAGTAAAGGCCCCGATCCTAATTTCCATTGTTAGAGCTGAGGAAGTAGCTGGTGATGCTTTCTCCATCAATTTCCTCATTTTTAGCTCTCTTTTTCCTTTTCTTTTCATTTTTTTTAAACTTACTCACTTTATGTCTTCTAGGTTCTTCCTCGATGGATCCTACTCCTGTAGAGCTCCAAGCAAAAATTTCCCAACTAAGGACGACCAGGAGTGGTAGCAAGCGTAAGTTTGGGCCTAGTTCTGGCAGTGGGTCCACTCCTCCACCCAAAGTACCGAAAAAGAGTACGCCCATGGCTCCTCCTGCTCCCATTCATCTGATAGTTGTTCAGTCTTCCTCTTCCTTTCCAATTATAGATGATCCCTCCTCCCGAGGTGCCTTGCCTATCTATGCAGATGTTCTTGGGCAAGGTCAGACCTCCCTTTCCTTTTCTGAGGTTGAAAGGGCCTTGGAAACGACCACCTGTGTTTTGAACTCTCTCAACTCTCTTGGGCATTATGAGAAATCTCCCCTGCCCCTTTCTGGGAGCTCCAAAGTTGAGAAGGAGGAGCATCCTAAAGTAGAGAAAAGCGAAGGTTCCTTCTTCGACAATGCTGAACTTGCTGCTGGGGTCATTTCCTCTATTCTCCCTGATTCTGACGTTCTAAGGGCCTCTTCCATGTCTCTTGAGGTGTCTATAAGCTCAGCTATTTAAGGAGTAGCTGTTGTAAGTCCCTGTACTTTTGTGCTCTCATGAATTCTTATGCTATAGCTTCATGCTAACCTTCTCTTGCTTTTCTTTCTGTCCTCAATTGGCTATCCATGTGAAGAGCTTGATGAGTAGGGTTCGATCTTCGGAGAACTCTGTCAGAGCTATGAAGGCATATGAGATTAAGGTTGTCAAGTTGTCCTTTGACAATGATAACTTCCGAGCTCAGGTGCAAGAACTTTAAGAGAAAATGGAGAGGCAAGCTTCTACCTTTAAAGGCTTACAGGCTGCAAAGGATAAGACTGAGGAAGGACAAAAGAAAGCCAGGGAGGAGCTGAAACTTAAAATCGATGTCTGGGTCAATGCCAGCCAACAAGTTTTTGCTGCCTAGAGCTCCCTCGAGAGCTTGAGAAATGAGTACGTCATCCTGTTCAAGGCAAATGGTACCCTCTGCAGTGAGCTTGAAGAGCTAAAAAACTGCCACAATAGAGAAAGACCAGGCTAATACTAAGCTGAGGGATAACATCACTACCAAGTGGGCTTCTGGGTGGCTTATTTTTCAAGACAAGGCTGAGGAGACTTATCCTGAACTGAACTTCAATTTTGAAGTCCCTACTAAGGAAGAGACGGAGGTGGCCCACACAGAGGATGAAGGCAATGCTCCCACTCCTTTAGATGCCTCTGTTGCTGTAGGGCTTTCTTTTTCTGTTGATCTCGTAACAAAGCTTTAGCCCTGAATTTGCCAGCTACTGGAATGGAGGTCCTAGTTATGGGGGTTTTTGAGGTCACCCTTCCCTTGCCTACACTAGGGCCTATAGATGCTTCGACTGCTATCTTGCCAGATACTTCAGCTGCTGAGCTACCAGGAATATCAGTTGTTGAGCTGCCAGGCTATTCTTTTGCTCCTTCAGCTACTGGACTGTAGAACCCTACGCTTATTCTTTCTTCAGAAACTTGGGACTTTGAATTTTTTTTTTAGCGTGCAATTTTACTTCGGATTATAACTTCAGTTTTTGGAATACATGNTCGCTTATTCTTTCTTCAGAAACTTGGGACTTTGAAATTTTTTTTTAGCGTGCAATTTTACTTCGGATTATAACTTCAGTTTTTGGAATACATGTCTGACTCATAGAATTTTCTGAACAATTGTTGTAATTGCCTTTAAGTTGTTGCACTTACTGTTATACTCCCCTTGCAATAATCTTGGCCGTTTGAATGAGTAGAATCAAATTGGCCTAACTCAACTATGTTCTTCTTCATTATGGACTTGAAGTTTTCCACACAAATTACACTGCAGCTTATTGCACTAGATTTTTCCTGACTTGCTGAGTGCTGGGAACATTTAAGATGGGTGAAGGGAAATGTTGAGGCCACTGGGGAGGTTTTCTCTATTGAACCAACTAAAAGCAAAAGGCCTTCCCGAGCTAAGAGTTGGCGCCCCTCTCTTTTCTTGAGCTACTGATGTAAATATTTGTTTTACTATTTTTATTCTGTCCAAGAGGTGTCTTTCAGATTTCCTTGAAGCAGGGAAGTTCTGAGTAGCTGGCAAACTGACAATATGCCTAGTTAAGGCCTGGACTAAGCTCTGTATCTTGGGAAACAACATCAGTCCTCAAGGATTCTCATATATCTGTGCTATGGTCGTCGGCAGAGCTGAGATTTTCTGTGGTATCCACTGAGCTCTAAGCTCGAGCCAATATAAAGTTATGTTAGTCACGCTCAGAGGTTCATCTGATACGGGTGGTGTCAGAGTTGAGAGTTAAACCGCTTTGTTTTTCGTGCCCCAACTACCTTCCAAAAGAGTAACTGCCTCCTTAATTTGGGAACCCAAAAGTCCGCCGACTTAGGCTTTCGTGCGTTTCTTGATTCCATTAATAACTTGGTGTTTTTACTGGTTTGCTATAATTTCTTTGAACTTTCCTTACCTTTGGAGTCTTTTCTCAAATCTTGAAGTTTTAACATTCCTCGCTCGTTCTTCTTCGAATCTTTCAATGGCTGCCCTTGTTTCTTTTTTGTTCAAGGAACGAAGCTCCTTTGGGATTGAATGGAATTGGCACTGTCGCTACTTAGTTCCTTCAACGATATTGTCTTCAGATTTGGATGAGTTAAAGAAAAGGTTTTTTCCCGACTTGGAATTGCCTCTTCGAGCCCCATCCTCTGATGAACCTTGCAATTATCTTCCTCCAGGCTCCAGGGGAGACTTGTTTCTTTGAAGGAGCTTTGGAGATGGGCCTGTGCCTTCCATCCACTTTCTATTCGTTTCGTCTTGGCTCATTGTGGCTTGTGTCCTTTTCGCCTCTCTCCCAAGGGATGGGCTACCATGATTAACTTTTTCCTTTTTTGGCGCTTACGGGGCAATGGCAAGTTTCCCATAGTAGCCGAGTTCCTCTACTTTTTTGACCTTGAAGAGGATAAGGTCCTAAGTTTTAGTTGCTTTCGATGGAGGCACTTCAAACTGTGGCGTCTAGTGCTTGACCTTCCTTCTCCTCCTGAGGGATGGGCTCAGTGTTTCTTTTTTATTTCTGGAAAATTTTGGAGGTCANGCAGAGCTGAGATTTTCTGTGGTATCCACTGAGCTCTAAGCTCGAGCCAATATAAAGTTATGTTAGTCACGCTCAGAGGTTCATCTGATACGGGTGGTGTCAGAGTTGAGAGTTAAACCGCTTTGTTTTTCGTGCCCCAACTACCTTCCAAAAGAGTAACTGCCTCCTTAATTTGGGAACCCAAAAGTCCGCCGACTTAGGCTTTCGTGCGTTTCTTGATTCCATTAATAACTTGGTGTTTTTACTGGTTTGCTATAATTTCTTTGAACTTTCCTTACCTTTGGAGTCTTTTCTCAAATCTTGAAGTTTTAACATTCCTCGCTCGTTCTTCTTCGAATCTTTCAATGGCTGCCCTTGTTTCTTTTTTGTTCAAGGAACGAAGCTCCTTTGGGATTGAATGGAATTGGCACTGTCGCTACTTAGTTCCTTCAACGATATTGTCTTCAGATTTGGATGAGTTAAAGAAAAGGTTTTTTCCCGACTTGGAATTGCCTCTTCGAGCCCCATCCTCTGATGAACCTTGCAATTATCTTCCTCCAGGCTCCAGGGGAGACTTGTTTCTTTGAAGGAGCTTTGGAGATGGGCCTGTGCCTTCCATCCACTTTCTATTCGTTTCGTCTTGGCTCATTGTGGCTTGTGTCCTTTTCGCCTCTCTCCCAAGGGATGGGCTACCATGATTAACTTTTTCCTTTTTTGGCGCTTACGGGGCAATGGCAAGTTTCCCATAGTAGCCGAGTTCCTCTACTTTTTTGACCTTGAAGAGGATAAGGTCCTAAGTTTTAGTTGCTTTCGATGGAGGCACTTCAAACTGTGGCGTCTAGTGCTTGACCTTCCTTCTCCTCCTGAGGGATGGGCTCAGTGTTTCTTTTTTATTTCTGGAAAATTTTGGAGGTCTGCTAAGCTATGCTACAGAGAGGGCAGAGTTCCTCGATCTTGGAAGAGCTTTTCTTATTCAGGTTAGTGTCTTGATTGTCTTCATTGGCCAGGCTCTATGATGGCGTGCCCTCATCAAAAAAATTTTTTTGCTTTGCAGGCGCCCCTGACCTAGACATGATGGAGGCGATGAGAGTCGAACATATAATCAACGCTGAGCCTATATCGTTTCCTAAGCTAATGACATTAGATAACCTATTTCTGTTCAGCGCTACACGAGCTACCATGGATTTTGTTTCTTTCCCAGATTCTGAACCTTGTTCTTCAGAGTCCGATGAAGGTGAAGATGCCAATACTGCTCCCAAGAAGCGTAAGAGAGACGGTTCTCCAGGTGGCTCTTCTCCTTCCTCATCGTCGCTGGGAACTGTTCTTTTCTCTTCAGTTGGGCAGAAGCTTATGGATCTTCTTTCGGAGGTGGAGAAGGAGAGAAATTAGCTGAAGGAAGAGAATGTCCGTTTAAAAGAGGAGGTGGCTGAGCTCAATAAACATCTTTGGGGCGACTAAGAACTTTCCTTATATTTCTTTTGTTTCTCCCATTGTATTACTATAGAAACTTCGAACCTTTGTTTGACTTGATGGTCGAGTTCTCTTCTGTCTATTGTTATGCTTACAATTTAAATCTCGTTGCATGCTTATGAGCTGAAGAACCTATCTTAATCTCATGAGTAGTAGAGCTCATCGCTTGTGTATGAACTAAATAACTCATCTTTGTTTATGAATCGAAGAGCTCACTTTTAACCTATGAGCTGAAGGGTTAATTTTTTTGTTTATGAGCTGAGGAGCTCATCTCTGGTTTATGACCTGTATGAGCTGTGGAGCTCATNAGCTAAGCTATGCTACAGAGAGTGCAGAGTTCCTCGATCTTGGAGGAGCTTTTCTTATTCAGGTTAGTGTCTTGATTGTCTTCATTGGCCAGGCTCTGTGATGGCGTGCCCTCATCAAAAATTTTTTTTTGCTTTGCAGGCGCCCCTGACCTAGACGTGATGGAGGCGATGAGAGTCGAACATATAATCAACGCTGAGCCTATATCGTTTCCTAAGCTAATGACATTAGATAACCTATTTCTGTTCAGCGCTACACGAGCTACCATGGATTTTGTTTCTTTCCCAGATTCTGAACCTTGTTCTTCAGAGTCCGATGAAGGTGAAGATGCCAATACTGCTCCCAAGAAGCGTAAGAGAGACGGTTCTCCAGGTGGCTCTTCTCCTTCCTCATCGTCGCTGGGAACTGTTCTTTTCTCTTCAGTTGGGCAGAAGCTTATGGATCTTCTTTCGGAGGTGGAGAAGGAGAGAAATTAGCTGAAGGAAGAGAATGTCCGTTTAAAAGAGGAGGTGGCTGAGCTCAATAAACATCTTCGGGGCGACTAAGAACTTTCCTTATATTTCTTTTGTTTCTCCCATTGTATTACTATAGAAACTTCGAACCTTTGTTTGACTTGATGATCGAGTTCTCTTCTGTCTATTGTTATGCTTGCAATTTAAATCTCGTTGCATGCTTATGAGCTGAAGAACCTATCTTAATCTCATGAGTAGTAGAGCTCATCGCTTGTGTATGAACTAAATAGCTCATCTTTGTTTATGAATCGAAGAGCTCACCTTTAACCTATGAGCTGAAGGGTTCATTTTTTATTTATGAGCTGAGGAGCTCATCTCTGGTTTATGACCTGTATGAGCTGTGGAGCTCATCTTTTATTTATGAGCTAAATAACTCATCTTTGTTTATGATTTGAATAGCTAATCTTTAATTTATGAGCTGACGAGCTCATCTTTTATGTATGAGCTGAGGAACTCATCTTTAATTTATGAGGTGAAGAGCTCATCTTTTATTTATGAGCTGAGGAGCTTATCTTTGTTTATGAGCTGAATAGCTCATCTTTAATTTATGAGCTGAGGAGCTCATCTTTTGTGTATGAGCTGAGGAGCTCAAATTTGTTTATGAGCTGAATAGCTCATCTTTTGTTTATGAGTTGAGGAGCTCATCTTTTATTTATGAGCTGAAGATGTCATCTTTTGTTTATGAGCTGAGGAGCTCATATTTGTTTATGAGCTGAATAGCTTATCTTTTTTTTAGCTATTCCAAAGATTTACACAAGGATGAATCAAAAACTTTTTGTTTTATTGGGAATATCCTTAATACAAGAGGAATTTAATGAATTTTTTTTTAAGGTGCTCTGCGTTCCACGAATGAGGCAAAATTTTTCCTTCCTCGGTTTGCAACTCATAGTTTTTAGGTCTGACTACCCTTGATACTATGTAAGGGCCTTCCCAATTAGGACTCAGTTTCCCATGGGAGGGGTCCTTTCTTGCAAGTAGTAATTCCCTTGAAACTCCTATGCCTTACCTTTCTATTACAGTACCTAGCTATTTTTCTTTGGTAGCTCTCTATGTGCTGCTGAGCTCTATCCCTTCTTTCATCCAAAAGATCAAGATTGAGCAGAAGTGACTCATCATTGTGATTTGGTTTTGCGAACTCGACCCTGGGAGATGGGAGCCCAATTTCAACAGGGGCCACAGTTTTGGTCCCGATAGCCAAGGCAAACGGTGTTTCTTGTGTGGCTGTCCGGGCTGTAGTTCTATAAGCCCATAATACTTCGGAGAGTTGCTCCACCCACTTTCCTTTCAGGGCCTCTAGTTTAGTCTTCAAGGCTGCCTTTATGGTTCGAATGATGACTTCCACTTGCCCATTGAATTGAGGATGAGTAGGAGCCGAGAAGTTATTTTTTATTCCAAGCTCAGCACAAAACCTTTTGAATTTCGTATTATCAAACTTTCTTCCATTGTCAGAGACAAATGCTCTAGGAATTTTGAACCTGCAGACTATGGACTTCCAGGCAAAATTTTGCACTTTCTGCTCTGTAATTGTTGCCAAGGGCTCTACTTCTGCCCATTTTGTGAAGTAATCCACCCTAACAATGGCGAACTTGCATTGTCCCACACTTACAGGGAGGGGCCCTACAATATCTACGCCCCACTACTAGTATAGCTAAGGGCTGACTACCATTGTTAGGAGCTCTGGTGGGTAATTGGGGATATTGGCATACAGTTGGTAGACCCTACACTTCTTAACCACGTCTATAGCATCTTTGAGCATGGTGGGCCAGTAGTATCCTTGCCTTAAGCTTTTTCTTGCCAAAGCCCGTGCTCCAATATGGTTACCACATACTCCCTCATGAACTTCTCTAAGTATATAGTTTGCATCCTCATCTCCCACATAATTGAGGAGAGGTGTTGAAAAACCTCGCTTATAGAGATTATCCTGCAAGATGGAGAATCTGGCCAACCTCACCCTTAGTTTCGCCACCTTCTTAGGGCCTGCTGGAAGGGTTCCATTCTGCAGGTAGTCTCGGATGGGGTCTATCCAGCTTATTAAATTCAGGACTGGGAGCACCTCTTCCTGAATCCTCACCGAAGGTTCTGCTAAGTGCTCCACTAGAATCAACCTATCCAAGTTCTCTTGAGAAGCAGTTGCTAACCTTGCTAGCTCGTCAACTCGTGAATTTTCTATCCTGGGGATGTGTTTGAATTTAACTTGCACAAAATTCTTGATTAGCTCCTACACCCTTCTAAGATAAAGAGCCATTTTTTTTGCCTTTGGCCTCGTAAGATCCCTCTATCTAATTTATCACTAGTTGTGAGTTACTATAGACCTCAAGTTGCTCTAGTTCCATCGAGTGTGCAAGGCTGAGCCCTGCTATAGTGGCCTCATACTCTGCTTCATTGTTTGAAGCTTTAAATCCAAACTTAAGAGTGTATTCAACGTCTATCTCATTGGCGGAGGTCAGGATTAAGCTAGCACCGCTACCTTAAGCGTTGGCAGCCCCATCTACTAAAAGCCTCCATGTGGAGGGTCCAGAACCAGTTGTACTGCTTCCATGGGTTGATTTTTTGTGTAGCTCGATAACCCACTTAACTAACCTTCCTGAGGACTCTGACTTGTGCAACACTTACTTCATCGGCTGATCTGTTAGAACCTCGATAGTATGAGCTTGGAAGTATGGTCTGAGCCTTCTTGCGGTTGTGACTAAAGCCAAGACAAGCTTTTTCATCTTTAGGTATCTCTCTTCGGCCCCCCTCAGAGCTCTGCTGCAATAATAAACTGGTTGCTGAGTTTGTCTCATTCCCTTACTAGCACTGTGTTGGTTGAGAAATCTGAGATAGCTAAGTAGAGGATAAGCACTTTCCCTTGTAGGGGGCTAACCAGAACAGGGGGAGANGGAACCTCGATAGTATGAGCTTGGAAGTATGGTCTGAGCCTTCTTGCGGTTGTGACTAAAGTCAAGACAAGCTTTTTCATCTTTAGGTATCTCTCTTCGGCCCCCCTCAGAGATCTGCTGCAATAATAAACTGGTTGCTGAGTTTGTCTCATTCCCTTACTAGCACTGTGTTGGTTGAGAAATCTGAGACAGCTAAGTAGAGGATAAGCACTTTCCCTTGTAGGGGGCTAACCAGAACAGGGGGAGAGCTCAGATAATCTTTTAAGGCTCTGAACGCTTCCTCACATCGGGTATCCCGTTGAAATGCCTTCTTTAAGACTTGAAAGAACGGTTGGCATTTGTTGTTTGATCTAGATACAAAACGGCTTAGGGCTGCTATTCTCCCTGTCAAACGCTGAACTTCTGTAGTGTTGGACGGTGGCTTTATATCTATTATTGCTTTAACCTTAACTGGATTGGTTTCAATTCCCCTACTATTGACTATGAAACCGAGGAATTTTCCTGCAGATACTTCAAAAGTACATTTTGCAGGGTTCAGCTTCATTTTGTATTTCTTAAGGACTTGAAATGACTTTGCTAGGTGCGCAACATGGAGTTCTACCTTTAATGATTTTACCAACATATCATCAAGGCATGCTTCCATTGTCGTCTCAATCTGTTTCTGAAACATTCGATTTACCAAGCGTTGGTAAGTGGCTCCTGTGTTCTTCAGTCCGAAGGGCATTACTTGATAGCAGTGTGTTCCCTGTTCTGTCACAAAGGAGATCTTTTCTTAGTCGTTAGGATCCATTCTAATCTGATTGTAACTAGAGAAGGCGTCCATGAAGCTCATGAGCTCGTGCCCTGTGGTGGCATCCACGAACAAGTCTATAAGAGGTAAAAGGAAGCTGTCTTAAGGGCAAGCACAATTGAGATCGGTAAAGTCGATGCAGAGACGCCATTTTCCATTGGGTTTTTTAACAAGAACCACATTGGCTAACTAGGTGGGATAATCTACTTCTCTGATGGCCTTGGCATGCAGAAGCTTGCTTACTTCTTCATTAATGGCCTTCTGCTGCTCTGGGGTGAAACTTCTCCTCTTCTGCTTAACGGGTTTGCTAGCTGGGTTCACACTGAGCTGGTGTAAGATGACTGAAGGGTCAATTTTTGTCATATCTTCTTGCTTCTAGGCAAACACTCCTATATTCTCCTTCAGGAATTAGATAAGAAGGTTTTTAGTTTCTCTGCTTAGCTTAGACCCTACGTAGACAAGGTATTCTAGTTCTTTATCCAGCTGGACTGGTTCTAGCTCCTCCGATGGTGTTGGTCTAGTGTCCAGCTCGTCCCTCATGTCGAGCTTGTCCAGTTGAATATTTTTGACCTTCTTCTTTTTGACAGACGCCATGTAGCACTCCCGTGCTATGCATTGATCTCCTCGAACCATACCAACCCCATTTTCAGTAGAAAACTTCATTACCAAGTGGTAAGCTGAAGGTATAGCCCTCATTGCATTGAGGGAAGGTCTCCCAAGCAGCATGTTATACGCCAAAGGTGCATCAACTACCAAAAATTTGACAGAAGTGGAGGTCTAGCAGGGAGGGTTCCCAATTATGAGCACGAGTTGTATTAACCCCAGTGGTAGTACCCTTTCTTTTGAGAACCCCAATAGGTGGATAGTTACTGGCTCAAGCTTTTCTCTGCCTATCTCCATCTTATCAAAAGCTGGCGTAAGGATGATGTCCGCAGAGCTCCCGTTGTCAATCAGTACTCGATGTACCGTTCTATTGGCAATAATCGCTCTTACTACTAGGGGATCATCATGGGGATGCTGGCAGCCTTCCAGATTTGAGTTTGAGAAAGTGATGGGTATGTCCAGACGTGGAGTCTTGGATACAGTATGTACTTCCAGTATTTCATCAGCTCTGATTCTTCGCAAGTGTGCTTTCCTAGCTGAATTAGATTCTCCTCCTCCTGATATTACTTTGATTTCTCTTAAGGGTTGCTGATGCTGCATAGGGACTTGTTGCTGAGGTACCAAGGGCGGTTAAGCTCTATTCTGATTATCACGGGCAATAAAGCGACGCAACTATCCCCTTTGGATCAAGAACTCAATCTCCTTCTTCANTTAAGGGTTGCTGATGCTGCATAGGGACTTGTTGCTGAGGTACCAAGGGCGGTTAAGCTCTATTCTGATTATCATGGGCAATAAAGCGACGCAACTATCCCCTTTGGATCAAGAACTCAATCTCCTTCTTCAGCTGAATGCAGTCATCAGTATGGTGACCGTGGTCTCTGTGATACTCGTAGTATTTCACAGGATCCCTCTTTACTGGATCTGCCTTCATTTGAGGAGGCTATCTTAAGAACTTTTCGTTCTACACCTCATACAGGATCTAGGATACTATAACAATGAGTGGAGTATACTGTTAAGGTGCATACCTCGGCTGTAACTCAGGCTGTGGGGGACCTAAACGATCCTTGACATTTCATCTCCTTTTTGGGGAACGTTCTCTATCTTTCCAGGGAGATCTGTCTTTTCTTGGAGACCTGTTTCTTTTCCTTTCCTTCTTGGGGCTTTGATCTCTTTTCTTTTCCTTCTTTTCTTTTCCTTTCTAAGAAGAAGAGCTCCCTACCTTTGAGATGAGAGCTTCTTCGCCGTTTATATACTTCTCTGTTTTGGCCAACACCTCGGCCATACTTGCTTGAGGATTTTTAGATATGGAGAACGTCAAGTCCTTTGACTGTACTCCCAATCCTGGTATGACAACAGTAATTGCAAATTTCTCGTCTAGGACGTCTACCTTTAGGGATTTTGAGTTAAACTTTTGAACATAGGACCTTAGGTTTTCTTGAGGTCCCTGCTTTACATTTAACAAATGTTAGCTCGGCTTCCTGTATGTCTGAGCTCCAATGAAATAAGATACAAAGGATATCGAGAGTTCTTTAAACAAAGATATCGAGGTTGGGGGAAGTCGGTTGAACCATGCTAAGGCTTATCCTTTCAAGGTTATGGCAAAGACTCGACAACGAACAGGATCTTGATACCCATGTAACTCCATCTGGTTTTTATAGGTATTCAGGTGGTCCATTGGGTCTCTGGTTCCATCAAAAGCTTCTACTTTTGGCATTTTGAATTTTGGCCTAAGAGGGAAGTGCAATACCCCAAGAGTAAACGGGGACTCGATTTGCTACACCAAGACGTCCATGGTTACTGGGGTTTTACTCCTCACAGCCTCCTTCATGTAGCTAAGCTCCTGTTGAATATTTTTAAAGCACTGCTCCCAATATTGGTCTTTTCGCTCCTACTGGACTGGGCGGAGGTTATCGTTTCAATCTCATTACTTCGGCTTTGCACTTCTTCAATGTCTCTGTTCCTCAGAGGAGGTTGGGGAGCCTGGTTATTTTCTCCTCCGTCGTTGGCTTCTCTGAATGGGTCAAGAGGTCGTTCTTCCCTGTGAGGGGGATCATTTCGGCCTCCTTGGGCTGGTTGCTTCTCTTACGGTCGCTGTAGAAGCTTCAGGAGTTCTTCATTCTGCTTTAGCAAGCATTGATTGACCAGGCAGAGGGCTTCTAGCTCGTTGTTCGTGGGAGGATCCACCACAGGAGGATTAGCATCGACGGTGTGGAAGAAATCTTGTGGATCTTTGTATTGTCTGCTAGTATTCTCCTGTTGGTGCTTTATTCGAGGGGGATTTACTTGGCTTCTGCTCATATTTTAGGTCGAGATCATCAGTTACTGAAGGATTAGTGTACTTGTAACAAGAACAGTCGTTCCCACAGACGGCGTCAAACTGATGGCTTAAATTAATGTAAATGAGCAGAAGGTTGAAATTGTGCTTGGCAATTTGGGTCTGACCTTCTTGGCTCGTGAGGATCATGATAAAGAATTTCAGGGATTGAGGGGATTTACACAGAAAAAATATAGTGGTTCACCAGCTCGGGAGTTCGGCTAGTCCACTCTTTAATGGAGACTCTTACTCCTCCTTTCTTAATAATGGGGGATGGAACTTATATTATGCTTCTATTGCTACACGGGTTTCTTGCCCCATCTTGGAGGCATTGTACAATATTTATAGTGCAATTTCAATTCCTATGGATTCTTAGGCGTGATCTTAGTAAAATCTTCCATGATTTTTGGGGAGAAGTTCTCGGTTGGTTGAGAATTTTACGCTTGGACTCCTGCCCCGCTGTCATCCAGCTGTTCCCTTGCCCTCTCTGTTGTTGACTTGTCTAGAGGGGAGTCCAGCTCGAGTTCCTTTGAGACCTACATATCAGGTCAGACCTCCTGACTTAACTCCGGCTCTTGGGCTCATACTTGGCTAAAATTCCTCTTGGGTATCATCATTATACAATCCAAATAAAATTTAAAAATTATAATTTAAATGCATATCATCTATTGAATGAGTGTTGGATGAGTGAGTTTTACTGAAAAAGGTGATGAAACTCACTCATTCAAGAGACAATATACATTTAATTTGTAATTTTTCAGGTTTTTTTTTGAATTATGTAACATTACCCTTTACAAAATGGTTCTGCATCCCATATTTATGTAATAATAGTCAGGAGCTTAAAAAACATATGGTTGACCTGGAGGGTGGGAATATAACCTAGGGTGTGTTTGGGTAGTGGGTTAAGGTTAGTTAAGAGCCGTAAGGATAGCTTAACAATGAAGTGGGTCCCATAGATCCATTGTTTGGCAACTGAAAAATGAGGGAGGTTATGAATCTTGGGTCAAACTCGAATGCTACAGTAGAATTTAAGCAATGTACATAGGTCAAGTGTAACCCACCCCTCCCCTATGTTACAATCCCACCCTCCAGGTTAACAAGGTAAAAAGACGGGCTTACCCTCTCTCTTTCTCAGATATTTTGCTACACCCTACCGAAAGGATCCTTCACTTAGTCCAAGCAGTTTAGCTCCAACTCACAGGCGATCGTCGACTGCAATTGAGGTAAGTTTATTGGGTATATAGGAAGTATTAGTCTGAAATTTAGGGATTTGAGAATGATTAGTGAAGATGAGGCGAGTTTGACAACGAGCATTGAAATTGTGGTGACCAGAGGTATTACGTGTGGAGAGGAAGAGGAAAAGTTGAGGAAATTGGGAGAGAAGAAGATGATGAAGAGGCTTTATACTCTGCAAGATTTAGCCGATGGTTTAATGGCATTGGCTGATATTCGAGACGGGAAGGGACGGCTTTCAGGGCCACTTTTGGTATCGTCGGCGATTATTAGTACTCACAAGAATTGGGTTCTCTTGTTTTCACATGTCTCATGAATAATGAACAAAAACGCTGGCCTTATATTCAATGAAGATTCTTCAAACAAGATTTACTTGGGTTCTTAGTTTTGATTTATAGCAAAGATGAGTGTTCTTGTTAGACACATAGAAGAACATGGCGAGAGAATTTAAATAAAATTCTAGAAAATGGGCATATGTTTCTTTGATGATAGTTCTCCTATCGGACTGGAAAATTTGGGGTTCAGTTATTCTCTGCATTCCTCATAATAGTTATATTGTACCTTGTTTTTATACTCATAAGTTTTAATATTTTTAATTAAAATTGTCAATCCTTTGTGTAAGTGTTTGTGTTTGGGCACCAATATATGTGTTCAAACTAAAGATACCTTCACATGAGGAAACTATAAAATGTAATGATTGCAGTGCACTAGTTTTATGAAGAAATTTAAGGTGAATAAACACTCAAGACCCAGGGCATTAGAATTTAGTATTTTTTTGGTGATTCTAAGAAGCCAATTTATTACCCTTCAATGTAGCTTCTGTTGTTCTTGGGTAATCAAAATTTACCTTCTAGAGTTTAAAAAAAGTAGAATTGATTTAACTTGGCTATCCTTCATCAAGTTTACTGGTGAAATGATATATTTCTTTATTTCAAAATGGGTTTGTCTTTGATGGCGTAAATCAACGTGGATGAGCAAAAGGTGCATGTAACGTGAGATGAGCGTGGATCAGTGCTACAAGGCTCGTGTATGATGCTGTAATAAAATATTGAAGGGATTAAAGGGGTGTACAAAGTGAAAATAGAGTGGTTCACCGGCTCAAGAGCTCGGCTAGTCCACTCTTCAATGGAGGTTCTTGCTCCTTCTTTTCTCTATTGATTAGTTGAATGTAATACAAGACAGTGCTAAACTGATTAGGATTTTTCTCTTTTTTTTCTCTCTCTCTGCCTTACGATGAGGTGTTGCATAGTATTTATAAGGCTGCCCCCTGTTCCTTGGAATTTCGGCCGAGATTTTTTCCCATTATTCATGGGATCCTCCTTGATTTTAGGAGAGAATCTTGGTTGGTTGAGAGTTTCATGCATGGGGCCCAATTCCCGCAATCACCCAGCTGTTTCCTGGTCGATTCAGCTACAATCTCCCCAAGGGAAACTCCACCCCTAGTTCTCTGAGTTCCTCGTGTCTTTCCTGTCCTCCTGACCCGACCTCTTGACCTGACCTCACAACTAAGGCTTGTTTGAGGTATCATCAGTTGCCCCCCAGCCCCTAGTTCAAGCGGGCTTGGGTAGGGGTTGAGCTGTTTTGTAAACCAAGTAGGATCTGCACGTGACTGACCTTGGACCGCACGTGAGTTTGGCATTTTTGGCCACTTTTAGCAATTATGGCTTTCTCATTTCCCATGCATGTTTTAGTCCACGTCTTTCAGGCTTTAATTGCTCAAACAGCTATCTGAACCGCCCTATTCCACTGTTCAACTTCTCTGTTGCTTCTCTCTTCTTGCGATTTCTTAGCTTTCTGGTTTGGAATTCTCTTATTCCTCGTTCAAGATCGAGTTCTATGGGTTCGATTTGAGGATTCACATTGCTCTCTTTCTTCCATTTCGCTCTAGGCTATTGTTTATTGCTCTTTCCCCCTAGGTACGCCCTTTTGTCCCTTTTTCTTTGTTCCTCATTCTGGATCCCTCAAATTCGAGGTGGCCATTACATTTCTGGGCCTTTCGGTTCTTTTATTTTTGGAATTGAAATTACTGCCAGTCTCCTCTCCCCCACTTCGTGGACTGATCTTCTATCGTGCGAATCCTTGCTATTGGAAGCTACTGCGCTGACCCTAAGGTTATTAGGGAGTGCTTAATCGATATTCCCCCTCTCTACCGTTATTTCAGTTTACCCTTCTCTTGTCCAGTCATGTCTACTTCTTCCAGAGTTACACGCTCCTCTACTTCTCTCTTGGGGGAAAGGTCTGCCAAAGAGGACACTGATTTAGGGGATGTAGGCGAAGAAATCGACAACTTCCCTGATGTGGATACTGTCGATGCCGAGGAAAATACTGAGGAACCATCCCCATCGTCTTCTTTTGTGTCCCCTAATCTTATCAAAGGTAAGGGCAAGGTGAGTGGGATAGGAGTCTCTGACAGTGCAGCAGGCATAGGGGCCGCCTTTAGGCACGCTAAGCTCGTAGGACCCAGTGAGGTTGACTCTTCTCATGTGAGAATTCTTAGTGCTCATTATGATTTTCTTCCTGGTGTCCAGATAAATACATCTCATACGTTACCCAAGTTCACAAGAGGGTATGTTTCTTTGAGGCAGCTTTTGAGAATGACCTTCGCTTCCCTATGCATCCCTTCATCAAGAGTGTTTTGCAACATTTCAATGTCCGCCCTGCTCAGTTCTCCCCTAATTTCTGGAGTGTACTTGTGGGTCTTCTGGTTTTATTCAAGATTCATGAACTTGGGGTCTCCAGCCTTTCCTTGCTTGTAGATCTCTTTAATGTCAAGCTCACCTCATTAGAGGATTTCTTATATATCTCCAAGCGAACCACGGCTAGGCAAATCATGACTCATCTCCCGAGCTCCTATAAGGGTTGGAAGAAACAATTCTTTTTTGTTGGGGGCACCAATTGGGAGTACAACCCTGCTGATAGGATTGATACTCTAGGTATCCCTAGAACTTGGTATGCCCCTGATAACTTAGGTGAGCTCTTGCTCGAATTGATTGAGCTCTGGTTTGGGAATCGTTGAGTCGCCTTTTTAACTGTTGCTCTCCTTGTGTTGCTTTTCAAGCATTCGACCAGAGCTTAGTGCTGAGGATGAGAGGGTAAATCGAAAGTTGGAGAAGTGCAATCCAGAGAAGTACTCCGAGCTCATCAAGCCCTGGGACTTAGTAACACAGGGATTCAGTCCTCATTAGGTATCGATTGAAGCTCCGCTCCCTATCTTAGTTGTTAGGCCTGAAGACATAGAAGGTAACACTTTCTGAGTTGGTTCCCTTGTCTTTCCTTCTTTTTTCTTTCTCTTGTCTAACTTTTTTGGTTCAGATCTCCTAGGCTCCTCCATAATGAAATCTACCCCTGAGAAACTCCAGGCTAAAGGTGACCTACTGAAGAAGATTAGGAAAAGTGGCAAACAGAAGGCCGATACCAGCTCTGGAGGCAGCCCTGCTGACAAAGCTGAAGTGCAGAAGCTGGGAGTGCCCTCTTCTTCTGTCCTGAGCAAGGGAGGACAGACTCCCTCATCTCAATCCTTGGCCCCTTCTCCTTTTCAAGGGGCCCAGTTTGCCCCCCAAAAGACTTTCGAGCCAGAGATGGCTTCCCCTACCTCTTCTGAGGTTAAGGGAACATTGGGGCTGATTACTAGAATCAAGCTAGATTTTGCACCCCCCGGACCGCCTAAGCAACCATCCCAGCTGCCTCTCTAGGGTCCAAAAGTCGAAAGGAGGGAGGGCCAGGAGACTAATGAAGATTCCTTCTTCGACAATGCTGAGTTGGCTGTTAGGGCCATTTCATCCATTCTCCCTGAATTCGATATTCAGAGGGCCTCTACCATGCCTCCTAGGGCCTCTTTCTGCTCAGCTCTCCAGGAAGTAGCCACTGTAAGTATTTTCATACTGGCTCTTAGCTCGGCGCAGTTGAATTGTGCTGACCAGGGAAGAGCTGCTACTCAAAACCAATGTCTGGTACAAAGCTAGCTAGGAAGCCTTTGATGCTTGGGGCTCCCTTGAGAGCCTTAGGAAGGAGTATGTTATACTGGCTGAGGTGAACGAGGGCCTATGCGATGAGCTCGAGGTGCAGAAGATAGCTGTCAAGGAGAGGGATGACATAATAGTCGAGCTGAAGGATGATGTCACCACCAAGTGGGCCTCAAGATGGCTTGCCTTTCAGCGTAGAGCGGAGAAGGCCTACTCAGACCTCGACTTTAACTTTGCCATCCCCACTGAGGAGGAGTTGGAGGAGTCTAATTCAGATGGTGAGGACAGCACCTTGGTTCCCGCTGCCTCTAATAGGGCTCTTGAAGGTACTGAAATGTCCACTCCTCTAGCTGTTCCAGCTGATACGTCCTTTTCTGCTGATCTGGTAACTAGAGCTCTGTCTAAGATCGAGGTCCCAGCCTCCTCACCTATTCTTGGCTCTTCTGAGATTTCAACTACTGCCTTGCCAGAAGGGTTGCCTGGTGAGCTGCCAAGATCTACCTCTGTTCCTGCAGTTAAGGCTATAGTAACATCATTGCAAGATCCTCCACTCGTTCCCTCTTTAGAAACTTAGGATCTTTTAATTCTTTTTTTTTTAGCTAGCATTTGTAACTTCTATTGGGGAATGTAAACTTTGCATGCCTTTCCTGATTCGTCTGAATAGTAAACATACTGGTGTAAACACACCAGTTTTTCCCCCTTTCTCTAATTGCTTTCTAGCACAATCTAACTCATTCTTTTAATACAGTATATTCTGCTCAATGCGATAACACGATCCAACTTGCTTTTCAATGCAGTCTACTCTACTCTAACACAATAACACAACCTAACTTGTTTAACACAATAACACAACCCTACTTGCCTTTCAATGCAGTCTACTTTGCTTTTCTCAAATCTACTGTCATTGTTTTGTGGTTAGCTGCTCGCGTACTGCTCTGTAATCCCATTGCCCCCCATTGCTTTAAGGGGAACTGAGTTCCTCTGAAAGCAAAGCTGCTGGAACTATAAGTCTACTGGCTTCCTGAGCTGACTTTACACTTAACTCATAAATATCTGAATATTTGGGACCTCAGAGAGTCTTCTAGGATCGCTGAGCTCTACCATGGGCCCGTAGTTAATCTCCCCTGTTATATTGTAGTTTATTGCCCTAAACTTTTGTTGAACAATCGAGGGCTGTTATTGCTTGAGGTGGATGAGGAGTATCAAGGGAATGTTAAGGCTTATTTCGTTATGCTAATCCAACCTCACCACACGAAGTCTCTTCTTCTGAGGGCTCTTAGGTGCTAGCCTTGTACGAACCTCTACCGAGAAGCCCCTGTTCCCATAGGGCTTGTCTATTGTTTAATTTTTTCTAAGTTACATAACTGCTTATGCTCCTCTTTCCCCGTCTTGCTTTTCCCTTGAGGCAACGAGGCCCAGAGCTACCTTGCATGCCCCTAACTGAGCTCCTAATTCCCCGGAGCTTGAAAACCCTTGGTGTAGACCTCCTAGAACTCCATTAGGGTCAGCAGAGCTTATTGACCCCCTGGACATCTGGTTTCATTCTTGGAAGGTCTCCTCTTGTTGCTGGGTGTAAAGACTAGGGTATAGTTGCTTTTAGTCCATCTGCTAGCTTTGCTGGGGATATGGTCCTAGCAGTTACTTATGCTCAGGAAGTCTTGTTGTACCTTAGGAATAAAGTTCTCTTCTTAGTCAGCCCAAAGAAATCTGAGAAATCTCTTTCGGGATATGATCCAACTGTTTAAATTATTGAACCCCGTCTTAACCGAGGAGAGAATCCAACCTCCTAGGCTTATCCAAGGATGTATCAAGCCTTCCTTGGCTATTTAATGGCTCATGATTGGTAGAATCTGTTATTAACTCCTCCTTTATTGTCCATATTTTATTGCCTTCTTTAAACATATCCGTTGCTTTAATTTGAAAATCCAAAGGTCCACCATTTTTGGGTTGGCGTGCTTCTTGATTCTTTAATATCTTGTTTTCTTGCTTCTGTGGACATTTATTCCCTCTGAAAAGCCTTTCACCTTTGTTATCTTCTTTCTACGTCTCTTCCTTGGCTTCCGGTAATGCCAATTGCTGCCCCAATCTCCCCCCTGTTCAGCGAACGACGCTCCCGTGGAATTGAGTGGGAGTGGCAGACCCGTTACTGAGTGCCTTCGTCATTGTCATCCTCAGACTTAGTTGGGATAAAGAAGAACTTCTTTCTTAATGTGGAACTATCTTTGCAAGCCCTATCTTTTGACGAGCCTTGCAATTATCTCTTTTTGAGGGGAGACTTATTTTTTTGAGGGGGCTTTGGATACGGGGTTGTGTCTCCCCATTCATTCCGCTGTTGGTTACATCTTGGCCTATTGTGGGGTATGCTCTTCTCGTCTCTCTCCCAAAGGGTGGTCCGTCATGATCAATTTTTTTCTATTTTGGCGCTTGTGTGGTGATGGCAAATTCCCCACAGTAGGAGAATTCTTCTACTTTTTTGACATCGAGGAGGATGAGGTCCCGTACTTTGTCTATTTTCGGTAGAGGCACTTCAAGCTGCGACGTTTGGTGTTTGACCTTCTTTCTCCTCCTGAGGGATGGGTCAATCGTTTCTTTTATGTTACCGGGGATTCTTGGAGGTCCATAGAGCTGCACTACAGAGAATGCAGAGTTCCCAAATCCTAGAGGAGCTATTCTTATTTAGGTAAGCATCTCGGCAACCTATATTTGTTCAGGTCTTTCAATGTAGTCTCCTTATCGTAGGATTTTAATTTGATTAGTAGGTCCTCCCGAATTGGATCTGTTAGAGGAGATGCGAATTGATCAGATTATAGAAGTTGAGCTTGTGTCCTATTCTGAGCTGATGACATCAGATAACTTGTTTATGGTTAGTGCTGCCGATGCTGCTATGTACTTTGTTTCTTACCCAGATTCTGTTGATTCCTGTCCTTCTGAATCTGATGAGGTTGAAGACATTGGTACTTCCTCTAGGAAACGCAAAAATGGCCATGCCAGTGACTCCTCTTCTTCACTTGGATCTTCTCTGGCTGCTATACTGTTCTCCTCATCTGGGCTGAGACATGTAAATCTTCTGACAGAAGCCTAGAAGGAGAGGGATAAGCTGAAAGAAGAAAATGTCTGCCTGAAGGAGGAAGTCGCAGAGCTCCAGAGACGCTTAAAGAGCGAATAATGACTGAGAATACCTCTTGTAATCCTTTTTTTTTTGTATTGTTGCTGAATATATGAACCTATGTTCTTATTTGATGGCTATTGGTTCTTCTGTGGACTCTTGAACTTGTAATTTACGAACCGAGGAGTTCATCCCGAGCTATAGGGCTCTTTTTATGCACTGAACTATTTAATGTGAGCTGTAAAGCTCCGTTTACGAACTAAAAAGTTCATCTTTATTTCATGAGCTGAATAGCTCATCTCAATTTCATGAGCTGAAGAGCTCATCTTTATTTTATGAGCTAGAGAGCTCATCTTATTTTATGAGCTAGAAAGCTCATCTAAATTTTATGAGCTGGAGAGCTCATCTTATTTTATGAACTGGAAAGCTCATTTGAATTTTATGAGCTAGAAAGCTCATCTGAATTTTATAAGCTGGAGAACTCATCTTATTTTATAAACTAGAAAGCTCATTTGAATTTTATGAGCTAGAGAACTCATCTTATTTTATGAGCTGGAGAGCTCATCTTATTTTATGAACTAGAAAGCTCATCTGAATTTTATGGGTTGGAGAGCTCATCTTATTTTATGAACAAGAAAGTTCATCTGAATTTTATGAGCTGGAAAGCTCATTTGAATTTTATGAACTAGAAAGCTCATCTGAATTTTATGAGCTGAAAAACTCATCTGAATTTTATAAGCTAGAGAGCTCATGTTATTTTTTGAGCAAGAGAGCTCATCTTATTTTATGAACTAGAAAGCTCATCTGAATTTTATGAGCTGGAAAGCTCATCTTATTTTATGAACTACAAAGCTCATCTTTGAGCTGGAAGCGTTTTTTCTTGTAGGCATATACAAGGGAGGGTAATAAGTTCTCAGTTTAATTGAAAGAATGATTTTATTACAGAAAAAATTACTGAAAAAACCTCTTTAAGGTGTTCTGCATTCCAAGAATGAGACAAGATTTTTCTTTCCTCAATTTGCAGCTCATAGTTCCTGGGCCTGATAACCCTTGATATGATATAAGGACCTTCCCAGTTTGGACCTAGTTTCCTGTGGGAAGGGTCCTTCCTCAAGTAGAAGTTTTCTAAGCACTAGATCTCCTACCTTGTAACTTCTGTGCTTTACTTTCTTGTCGTAGTACCTGGCTGTCTTCCTCTGATAATACTTTATACGCCGTAAGGCCTCGTTTCTCTTCTCATCCAATAGATTGAGCACCTCGTCATTATGCCTTGCGTTGCTAAACTCAGTTCTGGGGGATGGGAGCCCTATCTCCACGGGAGCTACTGCTTCAGTTCCGAAAGCCAACGCAAATGGGGTTTCTCGAGTGGCTATTTTGGTTGTAGTTCTGTAAGCCCATAACACCTCAGGGAGCTACTCCGCCCATTTTCCTTTCAGTGCTTCCAGCTTAATTTTCAGGGCGGTCTTTATTGTTCGAATGGTGACCTCTGCCTGCCCGTTGGATTGGGGATGAGCTGGGGCCAAAAAGAAATTTCTTATCCCCAGCTCGGCACAAAACTTCTTGAACTTAGGGTTATCGAACTGCTTGCCATTGTCTGAAACAATTGCCCTTAGGATCCCAAACCTGTAGATTATTGACTTTCAGACAAAGTTTTGGACTTTTTGTTCCGTGATTGTTGCCAAAGGCTCTGCCTCTACCCATTTGGTGAAGTAGTCCATCCCAATAATGACGAACTTGCATTGTCCATCCCCCGTAGGGAGGGGGCCAAGTATATCTAAACCCCACTGTTGAAAAGGCCAGGGTCTCACCACCGATGTTAGGAGCTCTGGTGGGCAGTGAGAAATGTTGGCGTGTACTTGGCAAGTTTTACATCTTTTGACCAGATTTGCAGCATCTTTGAGCATAGTGGGCCAGTAGTACCCCTGCCTTAATGCTTTTTCTACGAGGGCCCAAGCTCCGATGTGATTGCCGCAGACTCCTTCATGAACCTCTCTGAGTATGTAGTTAGCATCTTCATCTCCCACACATTTGAGTAGAGGTGTCGAAAATCCTCATTTGTATAGGTTTCCCTGCAAGATAGAAAATCTGGTTGACCTGACTCTTAATTTTGCAGCTTCTTTGGGAACTTCTGGCAAAGTCCCAGTTTGAAGATACCCTCTGACGGGGTCCATCCAGCTCTGTGGTGTTTGCACAGGCAGAACTTCTTCATCTTTCATGCATACAGATGGTTCTGCTAAATGCTCTACTGGAATTAACCTATCCAAATTCTCCTGCGAAGCTGTTGCCAACCTTGCCAAAGCGTCTGCTCTTGAATTTTTGGCTCTAGGAATGTGCTTTAACTTAACTTGCACAAACTTCTTGATTAATTCCTGTACCTTCTTGAGGTAGAAAATTATTTTCTCACCCTTGGTCTTGTATGACTTCTCTATTTGTTTCACAACAAGCTGGAAATCGCTACTAATCTCCTGCTGCTCTGCTTCCATTGAATGAGCAAGGTTGAGCCTAGTAATGACAGCTTCATACTCTGCCTCATTGTTCGAAGCCTTAAACTCAAACCTGAGGGCGTATTCCACATCTATTCCATCTGGAGAAGTCAGGATCAATCCTGCGCCACTTCCTTGGGCATTGACAGCTCCGTCTACCGAAAGTTTCCATACGGAAAGGTCAAGTATCAGTAATGTGGCTTTCGCGGGTGTTACTACAGTGAATTCTGCGATGAAATCTGCCAATATTTGCCCTTTGATTGCAGTCCTTGGCTTATACCTAACATTAAACTCGTTGAGCTCTATCGTCCACTTAACTAGCCTTCCTGAAAACTCTGGTTTATGCAGCACTTACTTTATTAGCTGATCTATTGGAACCTCGATAGTATGAGCCTGAAAATATGGTCTAAGTCTCCTAGCCATAGTCACTAGGGCCAAAACTAGCTTCTCCATCTTTGGATATCTCTCCTCTGCCCCCCCCCCTCAGAGTTCTACTACAATAGTATATTGGTTGCTAAACTCTGTCTCGCTCCCTAACTAGTGCTGCGCTGGTTGAAAAATTCGAGACAGCTAAATAAATAGTAAGCACTTCCCCTTCCTAGGGGCTTATCAGGACAAGGGGAGAGCTTAGGTACTCCTTTAGTGCTTTAAATGCTTCCTCACACCGGGTATTCCACTAAAAAGCCTTTTTCAACACCTGAAAGAAAGGTTGGCACTTGTCACTTACTTTGGATACAAAACGACTCAAGACGGCTATCCTTCCTGTCTGGCATTGGATCTCCCTGATGTTGGATGGTGGTCGCATATCCAGAACTGCCTTAACCTTTTCTGGGTTAGCCTCGATTCCTCTATTGTTGACTATGAATTCCAAAAATTTCCTTGCTGATACTCCAAAGGTGCACTTTGCAAAGTTGAGTCTCATCTTGTACTCCTTGAGGATTTGGAACGATTCTGCTAGGTGCTCGATGTGCTCTGCCTTCAGTGATTTTACCAACTTGTCGTCGATATAGACCTCCATGGATGTCCCAATTTACTTCTGGAACATTCTATTCACTAGGCATTGATAGGTGGCTCCAGCATTCTTCAATCCAAAAGGCATGACCTGGTAATAGTAAGTTCCCTGTTCAGTCACAAATGAAGTCTTCTCCTGGTTCGTCGGGTCCATCCTGATCTGATTATAACCTGAGAAAACATCTATGAAGGTGAGGAGCTCATGCCCAACAGTTGCATCCACGATCAAGTCGATTCGAGGTAAGGGAAAGCTGTCCTTAGGGCATGCTCGATTGAGATTAGTGAAATCAATGCAGAGCTGCCATTTCCCATTCGTCTTCTTGACCAGTACCACATTCGACAACCAGGTAGGGTAGTCCACCTCTCTGATGGCTTTGGCGTGGAGGAGTTTATTGACCTCCTCGTTAATTACCTTCTGGCGTTTCAGAGCAAAACTTCTCCACTTTTGTTTAACAGGTTTACAAATGGGATTCACACTTAGCTTGTGTGTGATGATTGAGGGGTCAATGTCTTCCATGTCTTCTTGTTTCCAAGAGAACACTCCCATGTTCTTCCTCAGGAACTAGGTGAGTAGGTCTTTCATTTCTTTACTCAACTTAGATCCCACATAAACAATATGTTTAGGCTCCTCATTGAGCTGGACTGGCTCTAGCTCTTCTGACGATATAGGCCTGGTTTCCAACTCGTCCCTTATGTCAAGTTTACCTAGCTGGATAGTTTCAACCTCTTTCTGCTTCACCGAGGCCATGTAGCATTCCCTGGCTATTCACTGGTCTCCTCAGACCATTCCAACTCTATTTTCTATAGAAAATTTTGCAACCAGGTGATATGCTGAGGGTATAGCCTTCATTGCATTAAGAGATGGTCTCCCAAGTAGTATATTGTATGCAGAAGGGGCGTCAACTATCAGGAATTTCACAGTGGTGGTGGCTTGACAAGGAGGGTCCCCCATAGTGGGCACAAGTTGGATGGATCCCAGGGGTAGCACCATTTCCCCTGAGAACCCCTTCAAGTGAGCATTCACTGGCTCAAGCTTCTCCCTTCCTACGCCCATTTTGTCAAAGGCGGAGGCGAAATTGATGTCAGCCGAGCTCCCATTGTCAATTAGAACTTGATGAATAGTTTGGTTGGCCACAGTGGCCCTTACGACCAACGGGTCATTATGGGGATATTGACAGCCTTCCAAGTCTGAATCCGAGAAAGTGATGGTTATGCTTGGCCGAGGTATTTTGGACACGGTGTGTACTTCCAGCGCTTCTCCAGATCTGATTCTGCGTAGGTGTGCTTTCTCGGCTGCATTGGATTCTCCACCGCCAGTAAATCCTTCAGATATCACTCTGATCTCCCCTAAGGGTTACTAGTGCTGCAGAGGGGCTTGTTGATGGGGTGCCAATGGTGGCGAAGCCCTGTCCTGGTTGTCGTGGGCGATAAATCTTCATAACTGTCCCCTCTAGATCAAGAACTCGATTTCCTTCTTTAGCTGGATGCAATCGTCAGTATGATGGCCATGATTCCTATGATACTCGCAATATTTCTCGTTTTGCACCTCGTATAGGATCTGGGATACTATCGTAATTAGAGGGGTATATTGCTGAGGTGCATACCTCGGTTGTAGTTTAGGCTGCGGGGGGCCTAAGCAGTCCTTAAAGTTCCCCCTTCTTTTTGGGGATCACTCTTTGTTTCTTCTAGGAAATCTATCTCTCTTTGGAGATCTGTTTCTTTCCCCCTCTCTCTTGGGACTTCGGTTCCTCTTTTTCTCTTCCTTTTCCTTGTCTCTATGTGCGAAAGAGCTCCCTACCTTAGAAAGAAGAGCTTCTTCGCCATTTATGTATTTCTCTGCTTTGGCAAGCACCTCGATCATGCTTGCTTGGGAATTTTTTGATATGGAGAACATCAAATCATTAGACTGCACCCCTAGACCAGCTATGAAGGCAGTGATGGCAAACTTTTCGTCTAGGACATCCACCTTTAACGACTCTGAATTAAATCTTTGGACATACGACCTAAGATTTTCTTGTGGTCCCTATTTCACATTCAAAAGGTGATAGCTCGGGTTTCTATAGGTTCGAGCCCCTATGAAGTGGGATACGAAGGAAATGGAAAGCTCTTTGAAGGAAGAGATTGAGGCTGGGTGGAGCCTGTTAAACCACGCCAAGGCGGAACCCTTCAAAGTGATTGCAAAGNTAGCCCCTATGAAGTGGGATACGAAAGAAATGGAAAGCTCTTTGAAGGAAGAGATTGAGGCTGGGTGGAGCCTGTTAAACCACGCCAAGGCGGAACCCTTCAAAGTGATTGCAAAGGCTCGATAGCTTACGGGATCCTGATACCCGTGTAATTAAATCTGGTNTGGAGCCTGTTAAACCACGCCAAGGCGGAACCCTTCAAATTGATTGCAAAGGCTCGATAGCTTACGGGATCCTGATACCCGTGTAATTAAATCTGGTTCTTATAAGTATTGATGTGGTCCATGGGGTCCCTGGTTCCATCAAAGGACTCTATATGAGGCATCCTGAGCTTTGGTGGGAGGGAAAAATGCAACACCCCAGGCGTGAATGGAGATTCAGTCTGCTACACCAAGGTGTCTATTGTAACTGAGCTTTACTCCTGACCGCTTCCTTCATGTGGCTGAGCTCCTGCTGGATGCCCTTGAAACGCTGCTACCAATATTTCTCCATTTCTCTCTTGCTAATAAGGGAAGACATCATTCTTTTCACCTTCAAGGTTTTGACTTTGTACTTCTTCATTGTGGCCGTTCCTAGGGGGTAGTTGGGGAACCTGCCCCAAGGTCTAGCTGTTCTCCCCCCTCCCCTTTCGTTGTCTTCTTTGAGTGAATCAAGGTGTTGTTGGTCCTTGTAGTGGGGACTGTTATGATCTTCTTGGGTAGGACGTGCCTCCTGTGGGCGCTGCAAGAGCTTCAAGAGCTCCTCGTTTTGCTTTATCAACTGCTGATTGACGAGGCGAAGGGCCTCCATCTCGTTATTTGTAGGGGAATTCCCCATAGGAGGATCAATCTCTAGGACGTTCTCGAACTGTCTGCCATTGGTGGCTCCCTATTGATCTTGCATCCGAGATGGATTTGTTTGGCTTCTGCTCATGTTTCGTGTTGACACAATCAGTCAATGAAAGATCAGCTTATTTGTAACAGGAACAGTTGTTCCCACAGACGGCATCAAATTGATGGCGTAAATCAATGTGGATGAGCAAAAGGTGCACGTAACATGAGATGAGTGTGGATCAGAGCTACAAGGCTCGTGTATGATGCTGCAATAAAATATTGAGGGAATTAAAAGGGTGTACACAGTAAAAATATAGTGGTTCACCGACTCAAGAGCTCGGTTAGTCCACTCTTCAATGGAGGTTCTTGCTCCTTCTCTTCTCCATTGATTAGTTGAATGTAATACAAGACAATGCTAAACTGATTAGGGTTTTTCTCTTTTTTCTCTCTCTCTCTCTGCCTTACGATAAGGCGTTGCATAATATTTATAAGGATGCCCCCTATTCCGTGGGATTTCGGCCAAGATTTTTGTTCATTATTCATGGGATCCTCCTTGATTTTAGGAGAGAATCTTGGTTGGTTGAGAGTTTCATGCATGGGGCCCAATTCCCGTAGTCAGCCAGCTGTTTCCTGGTCGGTTCAGCTATGATCTCCCCAAGGGGAACTCCACCCCTGGTTCTCTTAGTTCCTCGTGTCTTTCCTGACCTCTTGACCCGACCTCCTGACCTGACCTCTTGACCCGACCTCCTAACCTGACCTCACAGCTAGGGCTTGTTTGAGGTACCATCAGTCTTCATGCAAGTTTATCCACTTGGTATTGCTATCACACCATTGAAGCAACATGGTGGCCTAGTATACATATTTGATTCTAATGTATCTTGACATATACCTTGATTTTGTACATGATTTTTTGGGTTGACTAGAATAATATGGACTGTCAATGTTTTCAGTTTGTATATGTTATTCCCTAGTAAAAATGGTTGGTCTAATTTCCCATTGGCAATGAGTTTGAATTGTTGAGAACAGTCTTGGTTTAATGGTTTCCAAAGATTTAATGGTTTCCTTTTCATTCGTTTGCCATGTTCTTAATTTGTGCTCAAGGTTGTATTTGATTGAATATGATTCTCAAGTATTAGTTCAAATGGTTTTGGGGAAGAGCATGGTTCCTTGGAGACTGAAAAGCATTATATATCTCTTTGTGGAAACAGGTAATATTTTCATTTCCTGTTAGCTCTGATTGTTCATCTTTGAGCCATTCTAAGTCTGTGGAACAAAACCATCATTTAGTTTGTAAATTCTTTTTTTGTCTTGCTGTGGTTTGATCATTAAGAAAAAGGTTTACCTCATTGGCTTTACTGAAACCTGACTTTACCAACCTCTCTCGACTGTGTAAAGAAGTTTTTTGTTTGCTTAAATGGGTATACTGGAGTTTTGGGTGTTCTTGATTGTTCTTGGCTTTTGTTTACAAGCTCAGGTTCTGAATTCTCAGAACTTCACGTGCAGTTCAAATGACTTGAAGGCATTGAGGGATTTCGTGAGTGTTGTGGAATCACCTATTGGTGGGTGGGACACTGATTCATCTTCCAATTGTTGCAATTAGGTTGGGATCACATGCAAGTCTTCATCTTCTCTTGGACTAAACGACCCACTCAACTCCAGCAGGGTTGTTCAGGTGGAGCTTGGACAGAGAAGACTAAGGAGCAGATCTGGAAGTTGCTGGGCAGATTGTAGTATCAGCTGAGGCATATATACAGGGAGCCGAATGTGATCGCTGATTTTCTTGCCTCATTTGCTGTATAAACTGAAATAGATACTGATTTTTCAGCAAATGGCATTCTGCCATTGTCTGGCAGGCTGCTTTTGTGAGGAGACTAAGATGCAGGAATATAGTGTAAAATAGTTTTAAGCCATTTCTTGTATTATTTTTTTCAGAACTGTTTGTTCTTTTGGTTGTTTTGTCGTATTGTTTTAAGGCAAGGTAGTTTGCTTTTCTCCCATTGTAATCAATTTTTAAGAACTGAAATAAAGTGTTGATTTGTTTGAAAAATAATACCAAAACAAATATATATATATATATATATATATATATATAACTTTCCTTATTTTTATATGTTTTTATGTATATGTGAAAATTGTATAATTTTATTAGGCTTGGATGGGTTAACCAAACATAGGATAAGATTGGTTTGGATTGGAATGGATAGAGTCATGGGTAGAATGGTAAACTACTATAAAATTATTTGTGTAATCTATAGGACCCACTGAATTATACATTTGTTTCCCAAACAAAGGTTAGAATTGAATATAACCTTGGGTTAAGGTTTTAAAGTGAATGAATGGGTTTGGATTGGATGAGTTAGGATATATAAAAAAAAATCCTATCCTATCCAACCTCATTACCCAAACACAACCCTAGGGGAGGGGTGGGTTACAGTTGACCTATGTACATTGCTTAAATTCTACTGTAGCATCCGGGTCAAGGTTTGACCCGGGATTCATAACCTCCCTCATTTTTTAGTTGCCAAACAATGGATATATGGGACCCACTTCATTGTTAAGCTATTTTTATGGCTCTTAACCAACCTTAACCCACTATCCAAACACACCCTAAATGTGACTTCAAAAAGTATTTCTAAGACAAAAAAAAATGATTTGAGGGTCTAAACAATGAAATTTTCTCGATAAGTAGCTTTGGTCACGTCATGACACCGAGTTTTGTTCCTTAGACCGATTCAAAATTAAAGAAAATTGTCACAAATGAAAATTTTCAAACTAACACATAAAATCGTTTGGAATTTGGTATAGTTAAAACCTATGAAGCACGGATACCAATACTGAATATAGGCACGACATGATACGGATACGGCGATAGGACAAGGTCTAAAAAAATAGGATACAAGTACGGTCAAGATACGGTTATAATAAAATATATTTAATATTTTTATTATTTTCATCAAATTTCATACTTATATATTTTGGTAGTTCTTTAACATATAATAAATAAAATTAGTAATTCTTTTTAGTTTCAAGAAAATATTGTTGTGGTATATTCACAAAGTGAAGTGTCTAATTAAAGGAATCAATGCTAATATTTACATAGTATTTAGAAATAATTTTTGTTAAGATTATAATGTAATAACTTTATTTTATATTCTTTTGACATGCAATTGTAGATAATACTTAAAAAACACTCAAGTGTTTTTGAAGTAATATAAATTTTTTGTTCATTTATTGTATGATATGTGAATTTGAAAAGAGATGTTAAAAGTTCAACTAAAAATTATATACGTTGTTCAACTACAAAAGTATCAGTGAAATATTATAATATTTAATTATTATCGGATACGTAGAAAGTGTGTATCCGATACGGATCCTCGAGTATCCAACAAGTATCGTATCCAATACAATATCTAATACGGGTACGTCAACCTCAACGACGTATCCGTGTTTCATAGGTTAAAACTGGCAAACTGGCTTAATAAAATGAAGTAACTAGGAAAGTTGGTGGAATTTAATTCCTGATTTTGTGTAATAAATTATTAATTTCCTAGAACATTTTGAAGATAGCAAAAGTGTTTATTTCAGATCNTGTTAGCTCTGATTGTTCATCTTTGAGCCATTCTAATTCTGTGGAACAAAACCATCATTTAGTTTGTAAATTCTTTTTTTGTCTTGCTGTGGTTTGATCATTAAGAAAAAGGTTTACCTCATTGGCTTTACTGAAACCTGACTTTACCAACCTCTCTCGACTGTGTAAAGAAGTTTTTTGTTTGCTTAAATGGGTATACTGGAGTTTTGGGTGTTCTTGATTGTTCTTGGCTTTTGTTTACAAGCTCAGGTTCTGAATTCTCAGAACTTCACGTGCAGTTCAAATGACTTGAAGGCATTGAGGGATNTATCAGTTTCAAGTGAAAAAGGCAACTTACGCCAAAACAAAAGTTTTGGATGTGACGTATCAGATACTCTAATTCAAATGCATACTTTACAATAACAATAATGCTACACATATCACATTTTTATTTCATCTTTGTGCATCATCTCAATATAAACTATTAAATTAGTAAGTTCTATTAAATTCATTGAATATTTAAAGATTGAAATCATGTCACATCAAATGATGTAGATAAAGTAATGCAAAGTTGATANTTGTGGAATCACCTATTGGTGGGTGGGACACTGATTCATCTTCCAATTGTTGCAATTAGGTTGGGATCACATGCAAGTCTTCATCTTCTCTTGGACTAAACGACCCACTCAACTCCAGCAGGGTTGTTCAGGTGGAGCTTGGACAGAGAAGACTAAGGAGCAGATCTGGAAGTTGCTGGGCAGATTGTAGTATCAGCTGAGGCATATATACAGGGAGCCGAATGTGATCGCTGATTTTCTTGCCTCATTTGCTGTATAAACTGAAATAGATACTGATTTTTCAGCAAATGGCATTCTGCCCTTGTCTGGCAGGCTGCTTTTGTGAGGAGACTAAGATGCAGGAATATAGTGTAAAATAGTTTTAAGCCATTTCTTGTATTATTTTTTTCAGAACTGTTTGTTCTTTTGGTTGTTTTGTCGTATTGTTTTAAGGCAAGGTAGTTTGCTTTTCTCCCATTGTAATCAATTTTTAAGAACTGAAATAAAGTGTTGATTTGTTTGAAAAATAATACCAAAACAAATATATATATATATATATATATATATATTTAACTTTCCTTATTTTTATATGTTTTTATGTATATGTGAAAATTGTATAATTTTATTAGGCTTGGATGGGTTAACCAAACATAGGATAAGATTGGTTTGGATTGGAATGGATAGAGTCATGGGTAGAATGGTAAACTACTATAAAATTATTTGTGTAATCTATAGGACCCACTGAATTATACATTTGTTTCCCAAACAAAGGTTAGAATTGAATATAACCTTGGGTTAAGGTTTTAAAGTGAATGAATGGGTTTGGATTGGATGAGTTAGGATATATAAAAAAAAATCCTATCCTATCCAACCTCATTACCCAAACACAACCCTAGGGGAGGGGTGGGTTACAGTTGACCTATGTACATTGCTTAAATTCTACTGTAGCATCCGGGTCAAGGTTTGACCCGGGATTCATAACCTCCCTCATTTTTTAGTTGCCAAACAATGGATATATGGGACCCACTTCATTGTTAAGCTATTTTTATGGCTCTTAACCAACCTTAACCCACTATCCAAACACACCCTAAATGTGACTTCAAAAAGTATTTCTAAGACAAAAAAAAATGATTTGAGGGTCTAAACAATGAAATTTTCTCGATAAGTAGCTTTGGTCACGTCATGACACCGAGTTTTGTTCCTTAGACCGATTCAAAATTAAAGAAAATTGTCACAAATGAAAATTTTCAAACTAACACATAAAATCGTTTGGAATTTGGTATAGTTAAAACCTATGAAGCACGGATACCAATACTGAATATAGGCACGACATGATACGGATACGGCGATAGGACAAGGTCTAAAAAAATAGGATACAAGTACGGTCNATGTGTTGTTAGTACTGAATTTAGAATTTTACTTCAATTTTACGTTCCTAAATGTTAAATTGAATTGAATTGAATTGATTATTTATATAATAAAGTAGAACAAATTTAAATTTTGGAGACAAACAGTAGTCTAGATTATTCGTGACCAAAAAAAGCATTATCTAACGGACGACATTATCTCAAACTGTCTCGAGCTATTAATATTTTAGATCATTTTGATCCGACGTACCACGTTAACTCTTTGAAATATTTTTGCTGCTCAAAATTTTTATATTTCCAAAATTGATATTCCAAAAATTAATTCCCCTAAATCAAGCAAATCTTTCTCTTTCTCATTTCTTTATATATCTCTCTCACGCTCAATTCAAGCAAAAAGTATTAATTTTTCACAATATTTTCCTCTGTATCTCAGGAAAATATTACAAAAATATTAGATAGTACCTGATTCAAGCAAATACTACATCTCTCTGTAGATAGATAGTATATATCACAGAGAGAGATAATATATTACGAAAATATTTATCTGTATCTTTCTCTGAAGAAAAATTATGTAATAAATATTAGATAAATAGTATATATCATGAAAATATTCCTCTGTATCTTTCTCTTTCATTCAAACAATATTACAAACACAAATCATACAAATTCATTAGTCAATTTTATTTTTTCCATAATCAATAAAAAAACATAACCTGCAAAAAATCTAATTTAACAAAGAAAATACATTTAACATGTAAAATATACATGATTAAATTCAAGTTATTGAGCAACTCAAATATCAAGAGATATATTACAGAAAATATACTTAACGTTTAAAATATACAAGATTAAATTCATATACAAACACGAATCATACAAATTCAATATTTAGTGAACAACACAAAACAACAATATTTACTAAATAATCTAATGCTAAATAACGTTTTGTTTAAAAAAATATACTAAGAATTTAAATAACCAAGAAGAATGATATAAAATTAAAATCACTACTATAAACTCGAATCATACTAATTCAATAGTCATTTTGATTATTTTCATAATTAATAACAAAAAAGCATAACTTACAAAAAATCTAATTTAACAAATAAAATATGCTTAACATGTAAATATACAAGATTAAATTCAAGTTATTGGATAACTCAAATATTAAGAGATATATTAAAAAAAATATGCTTAACATTTAAAATATATAAGATTAAATTAATATACAAACACGAATCATACAAATTCAATATTTAATGAACAACACAAAGTAACAATATTTACTAAATAATTCAAATCTAACTACCCGAGAAAAATGATACAAAATTACAAACGAGAAAAACGATACAAAATTATAAGAAATATTATGAACACGAATTATACAAATTCAATAATTAGTGAACAACACGAAACAACAACTTTACCAAATAATCTAATACTAAATAACGTTTAGTTTAAGAAAATATATTAAGAATATAAATAACCGAGAAGAATGATATAAAATTAAAAGCACTACTATAAACTCGAATTATACAAATTCAATAGTCAGGTCGGATTTTTTGGAAGTTGATTGAATTTTTGATAGTTATATTTGGTCATTTGACAATATATGCAGACTTAGTTTATTTGTGGGAGTATTGTTTTAATTTTCATTCTATTAGTTATGAATTCTGTTACTGTTTAGATAAAGTTGATTATGAATGTTAAAATTGTGGATTTTGAATAAAAAATAGAACATTTGATATTGTCAACTGATATATTTTTTCAGATGTTTGAATTATTATGTTTCAATAGTTATAACATAATTTTCGTGGAGTAACAATTTAATGTGAAAATATATATAGTATGCATGTAGGTTGATGTTGTAAAAAATATTAGCGGACTCATTTTGTTCGTCGTTTACTACAATATTGTATTTTATTTTACATTTATGTATGTCAAATATTTGTAACTAATTTACGAGTAACACTATGCCTTCAGGTACATACAATTGCTAATTATTTAACATGATATTATAACATAAGGTCATGTATTTGAATTTTATCATCATCTTAATTATTAAAAGGATTTTTACACTCCATCTTTATGAAATGATAAAATAGTTGAAGACCTCACTCCCGAAGAGTTTAAAGACTTATCGTTCAAAATGAGTCATATATGGTAATGATGAATTTCGATTTGGGCTGCCCATTTGGAGCCCACAACACTTAATAGGGCCCCTTGGTCACATGACAGCCTAAATGACCAATTCGTAGCATGCCACCTTGTCATAAAAATGGGCCATAATCAAAGGAACGAAGTCTAATGACGTCCAAAACAGTATATACCTACTCGGTCACATCAAGCTCAACGGAGTAGACCAGTCCAGGAGCTAGGAGTTCGATACGTAGTAGATCCTAAGCATCTCTCATCGTGCCACGTGTCCAAGGGACAACTTCTGGAGCCTTTAACAAATATGCACTCCATGGTAAATGCAATATTTGTACGTACACCATTTTAAGGATTATAGATACAACATGCGTCAGAATGACAGACACCACTACAAGACAAAGGAAGATGTAACCACATAATCAATCAAGAAAATGAAGGAATCACAAAAAATCCTAAATGACCACATATATAAATAGAATACAGATGCATTGTATAAATAAGAGTTAAAAAAAGAAAACATATTCACAATATACTATGTACGAAGGCTCTAAGCCAAGAAAAAACCTTATGTAATCTTCTTCTTCAAGCAACATAAACTCTAAGGAATAAGAGTCTCAATTACAGTAGATGTAACCTTAGTTCTTTGGCTAGAGTGAACCACTTACATCTTATTTTCAATCCAACATCACCAGCTTACTTCCTTATTAACCCAAATATTCACACGCTCCCATTGGATCTTGCACAATCATTGTTCTGCACTTGGACTTAGTAATTTCGAGCACCATCAATATCCATCGAAAATGGAAAGCAAATATCCTATGCCAATAAATAGGGCACAATCGAGGTACGCAACACTCATTCTATAGCCACACCTAATTTCTCTTCANTTTCATAGGAATCAGTGCGCACGTTGCCTGTATCTAATGATCACCTAATGACCACACTGACAACAAATCATGAGTATTTGAGGTATAAATACTCCTCACTAAAGGCAAGAACAGAAGGTGAAACTTTTGCTACAAATTATACTCAGTGTTTTCTTCTTCCTCTCTCTCAAAAATTGACTTGATCGTCGGAGGGGATACGCCGGAAAACACTCCGGTGCCTTTCTAACTTGTTCTTCTTTGTTTCAGGAACTTTTCTTCAGCCTTACTGGATCGTTCCTTTGATCCATGAGGGTCTCCCATTACCGTTCCAGGTTACCACTGGATCTCACAGGCTGTTCCAAGCAGCGTGGTTGACCACTCAACTGACTCACTCGAGTTCACCAAGGGAGAGATCTGTTCTCGTTTTTATATTGTGCAAGATCTAGCACGCACAATCTGGCGCCGTCTGTGGGAAATGACTAGTTTTCCTAGTTTTTTCTCTATAAAGAATAGTGATCATGGTGAACACTCGACAAAAAGGGAAAGGTCCCCACCAAAAAAGTCTCAAATTACAAGCTCCCTGTCACCACGGAGGAATGGATCACATTGATGGGAAAAAAAATGCCTCTACTCAGTCAAGAGGGGTTACCCCTCAAACCAGTATGGGAATCAGGTAAGGAGGATCAGCCCCCCTAGCTCCTCAGCTGGCGGAGGTGATCGAAGAAAAGTTTGGCGATAGATTACGATAGTTGGAAAAGGACAATGTAAACGTCCTAAGCCGGCTCAACGAATTTGCCGCCTCCGGCGAAGGGTCGAGGGACTCATTCCTCTCTCGTGGGGTCCCCGCCCGAAAGGCAGAAACGAAGGATCTAAGGAATCATCTAAAAAATAAGGCAGAAAGCTCCAGGGCCCCAAAGCGACCGAGAACCAACGAGCACCCTCCTAACGACCATTCAAGGAAGGCAAGGCCATTAGCCCTAGATGACCTCCGGCGAGGATTGTCTAGACGGAGGAAGGGAGATTAGTCCGAGGAGGATTCTACCCTATCCATAAGGCGCCCAGGAAATGGGGGGCCTATTGATGAACTCAAAGACTTCAGAAGACATCCCGTCAGGGAGGAAATTGATCTCAGAGCCCGGTTGGAATCCAGGAGAAAGAGTAAGGCTGTCCAGGATGAGGTCGAAGACGAGGTCATACAAACACCCTTTACCAGGGAGATCGGAGAGATGGAGGTTTCAAGAAATTTTGTCGTGCCGAGGTTCAAAACTTATGACAGGCGGTCCGATCCCGAAGCCCATCTCAGGTAATACAAGCAGATGATGTCCCTCTATCATTCGGACCAACGGTTCCTCTGCCGAGTGTTTCCTATGAGCTTGGGGGACTCTGCGATGAAGTGGTTCGAGGCGCTTCCCCCCNGGTTCCTCTGCCGAGTGTTTCCTATGAGCTTGGGGGACTCTGCGATGAAGTGGTTCGAGGTGCTTCCCCCCAACAGTATTGGATTGTGGAAGGAATTGACAAGGCAGTTCCTGGCTCGATTCATTACGGGGAATAAGCGGCCCAAAGACGTTGGATCATTGCTAACGCTCAGACGTAGGGAATCTGAGACCCTTCGCCAGTATGTCATTCGATACTGGGAAGAGGTAAATAAGGTAGAAGGCNACGGGGAGTAAACGGCCCAAAGACGTTGGATCATTGCTAACGCTCAGACGTAGGGAATCCGAGACCCTTCGCCAGTATGCCATTCGATACTGGGAAGAGGTAAATAAGGTAGAAGGCTGCTCGGAAGTCATGGCAGCGGCATCTTTCAGGCTCGGCTTGGCAAGGGACACGGACCTGTACCGATCCCTGACCAAGAAGACTCCCTTGGATATGGGCGAGCTGATGGCCCAGATAAACAAATACTCAAGGATCGAGGATGAGATGGGAAGCAGCAAAGGCCGAACCCTCCAATCTAAGAGAAAAGAGAGGGAGCGGGAAGATACTCCCCGAAAGGGATTGCTACCCCCTCCAAGGAGTTCGTCCAAAGGGGTTCATACTATGTTCAAGGAACCCATCTTCAAGTTGCTCTATAAAATAAAGCATGAGCCATTCTTCAAGTGGCCGCCCAGGATGTAGAGCGATCCCTCTACCCGTGATCAAAAGGTTAGGTGTTCCTATCACCGGGATTTTGGACATCTCACCGAAAGCTGCAGGGTATACAAATCGTTCTTGAAAAAATTGGTCTGAGACGGATACTTGAAAGAATACATAGAGCCCAGGCCAGAAGAGAGACACACCCTTGCCCCGACCGAGGAGCCGGACAACGTCATAGATGTCATCCATGTATGTCCCCTGGATCGCCCCACGTCCAAGGA
>CAUOFW020001580.1:549867-612435 GCA_963454935.2 Ilex paraguariensis
GTGTATGGATCCTATGTGTTTTTAAATGAAAAGATTTTCTAAACCGTTGTGTGTTTTGAAAAATATAGTTTGAGCTATTAGGGACCCCTCTTGAGCAACACCCTTTAGTGCTCAAGAGGTTATGCTTTTTTCTTGGTTTGAGGCTTAAAAAACCAATAGGGACTGTCCTATGCTCGCTAGCCTTCTTATAGCTGTCTCTTTATGACTTAGGGAAGAAAAGGGGATATGCTAAATGGAGGAGATCATCCTCGCCCTCTTGGGTCGCTTGAGCGCTCCTTGAGGTCACTTGAGTGGTCCCCATGGTTGCTCGAGTGGTCTACTCTCCCAGGTCAGTTTGAACTGTGATTTTCATTCCAGTGACCACCACCCTATGACTACCTTCTCACTAATTGAGCAGTCGTTTGCGAATCTGAGTTTTCTTGTTGACGAATATTACCCTTATTCCAGACCTATAAATAGGTTATGCCTTTTCTTCAACTAGGGTAAGCCTTCGGAGAGAGAAAACCCAATATTCTACCTAAAAAGCTTCCACCACAACCCTAGTTCCCTAAGACACAAGGCTACCTTCTAGAGATTCTATACAATCTCACAACTTGTGTTCACTTGAATGGTTTGAACCAAACCCATTGGTGTGTGCATACCAATGATTGTTGGCGTGCCTATGATTTCTCGAGGTCTAGAAGATCCTTTGCGGAGGTGAATCCAAGTGAAGCTATACATAATGTCAAAAGAGGCCCTTTGGCAGAGAGACATATTGATGGAAAGGAGCATCTAACCATGATATTGGTTAAGGTATAAGACTTGAGTCTTTGTATGTTGAGTTTGGGGTAGTGGATTAATTTTTGGTGAACCGATAGAAGTTCCCTACGGTTTTTTTCCTATGAGGGTTTTTCGAGTTAACAAATCACTTGTGTGCTTTATTGTTTATACATATATACTTGTGATTGTTTGCACACATGTGCACTATGTGTTTGTATGAATGATTGATTGAAATATATTTTATCCATAGTTACGTTTGGGTTTTGGGTTCCCAATGTGAGATTGAGTGTTTGTGTCTTTAATTGCAAAAATTAACAACATCAATCTACATGGGTTCATGGAGTCGTGGTGGTTAAAGAGGGATTCTCGTGGTTAATTGCTAAATTCAAATGAAAAGATGAGGAAGAATTAAGTTTTAATTGGTATTTGATTAAGTTAAAATCAAAAAACCTATTCATCGCCCTCTAAGTAATGTGGTACACTCCATGTGTATAACAATGAGGGAAAATCCACATCATTTCTCCTTTCCCCCCCCCCCCCAACAACAGTTGTAGCCTATCGTGAATGGTCTTTCCTATTCATAGTGGATATAATCCAAATAGAATAATAAATAAATTTTAAACATAATCATGTTTGCCTCTCAAACGTGTGGCGAGCGTTTAGAGAGTGGTGGCCTATGGATGTTAATTCTTCTATGAAATTGATCCAAGAAAAATACGAACTAATGGAAAAACAATTTCTTACATAAGAATAATCTATCTAATCTGAAGATACTAGAAGAAATCACTCATCTCAGACTTGTATCAGTTCAAGTCAGCCATCGTCATATTAGCTCAGGAAAATCCAGAAAGGGTAGAAATGGACTTTCACCAACAAACCCTACAATAGGCAAGAAGTCATTATTCACGTCACGCCTAATATTGCCCCCAATATTCCTTGACGAGTTTATTAGGATTACATCACCCTTGTGTATAAGCAAACAAGCCACTACCTTACCATAGCATGTGCAAACAAATACCTCAAGTGTAACCCCATTCTTCTTCCTCAAGTAATACACAGACAATGAGACAGAGTCTCCATTATAGTGAACTAGTCTAACTCTTCAACTTGGTAAACCACTTAATTCCTTATGTGTTTTCTATTATTCCATCACACATACTCCATATACCACACACAGAGCTCAATCACTCTCAACTCACATCTCTCAGTCTTCTACACCATTAGTTTGGCACCATCTACGGGAACAATTTTCATCATTCCGGCTTGAATTTTTTCTATTTGATGATTTTTTTTTAACAAGAAGCATGAGCCAAAACCTTGAAAACCAACAACGAGCATTGGTTCCAAAAGGTCCCTAATACCTGCCTCTTCCAGAAGGCTAGGAAACATTCAACTAGACTATGTTGTGCCTACTCATGCAAAATCAACAGATTATCCAGTCCTTACTGCCTAGCAACAGTAACAACCCTTGAATGGGATTACCAAAGAACACAATAGAAGCCAATTTGATGACAAAACTTGGCGAAATTGGGAAAACTGAGAAGATGAAGTCCATAGTTGCATTGGTGAGGGGATCAGAAGCAATCTACAACCTCCACTACGTCCTCCTCCCCCTCTTTTGGATGACTACTAGGAAGACATGATTAGATAGGTCCATGACGAGCTAGGCAATGGCAAGAATGTCGTCAAACACACTAAATCTCCCTTCGCATAGGAAATCTAGAATTTTCCTTTTCCTTCCAAGTTCAAGATGCCTTCAATGGAGGATTTTGATGGTACAAGAGATCTTTTCGACCACCTCAACACCTACAACAATATGATGGAGCTCCACGGCTACAAGGATCCTATTCGGTGCAAAGCCTTTGTCATTACTCTCAAAGGTTCTATGCTAACTTGGTACATTAAATTACCTCTACCCTCAATCAGCTTTTTTAAAGGGTTTTTCAGGCAATTTATCTCTCATTTCATTGATATGAGAAGCCACCTCAAATCCGCTTGTTACCTTCGTAGCGTTAAATAGAAGTCAAGTGGATGACCTCGCTGAGAAGGTGGCCTTGATAGTGTTCATCACCGGGCTTCAGGCTTTGGAATTTGTGTTCTCAATATCCAAACATCCCCAGACTAATATGGTCAATGTGTTGGCAAAGGCAGAGAAGTATATTAATGGAAACAAAATTCTTTGACCTAGACACAACTCTTTAGCTGTAATAGATCAGCACGAGGGTAAAAACTAGAAAGAAACTAGTCCCAGTAGTAATATAGACTATTCCCACAAAAGGAAGGGAGGCGTGCAAGGCCAACTTGGTCCACCCAAATTAAGGGTGTTCAACCGACAGTTAGGGTCGAAAGTGGCTACTTCCGCCAACCGATCCAATTATACTCAAAAGTAGAAAGGACAAACTGAGCTGAACCGAATTACAAGATCAACCAAACCAATAATTGACCTTGAATGTCGGTCAGTTTACGGGTTGGCTTACAGGTGGGCTTAAATGCTATTATAGACCTAAAATTCCTTTAGCTCAAGTCCAGTTAATTTTTCTAGCAGGTGTATAAACTTAAATTGGATGCAAAACATCATTTTTGAGCCCAAACTTAAATTCTATAGTAGACCTAAAATTCCTTTGGCCTAGGCCTGGTTAATTTGCCCGGCATATCTATAAACTTAAATTGCATTCAAAAATCCTTTTCAAGCCCAAGACCATTTCATATGCTATACATCATTTGACCCAAACCAATTTGGTATTTTATGTTACCGTACCACGAATTATTTCACAACCTGTAACTCAATCAAATAAGAGCAAAAAAACATCATTATTAAAATAAAAATAAAGTGTAGGTTGCAGCAACTATGCAAGTTTGCTTCAAAAATAGTTGTACAACCACAACAATCAAAACATGTAAACCATTTACACTGCCAAAAATCAATAGTCTAAATACAAAAGTCAGTAATCAATATCCTTCAAAAATCTACAGTGCACCATTCCAAAAATTAGGACTCTCAACAGTCAGTCTTAACAATCATATAACCTGCAAGGAAAGTAGTGCAAACATAGATTTATAGACAACGCCATGATTCTTAGCAAAATACTTAAGATTGAGAACATAAATGACATACTAAATCACATTAAAAACATACCCAAGATGTTTTTTTGTCAAAAGCAGTGAACTAAATACAATCATCAATAACAGTCGCATGAGTTGCACTCCCATCTAGTTATAAGATAAAACATAAAAAAGATATAATTACATTTAGAGAACTAACATTCTATAATAAAGAATAATAACAAGTTGAAAAAATAAAACAATATATATGTTACCTGAGTCAAGTTCAATGATTTTCATGTAATCCATTGCATCTCGGTCATCAAAAGGATTTAGATCTTTTAACCAATTCTGTGTACAAACAATTGCCTCAACTGTTTTTTGGGATAATGAACTTCGAAATGGATCTAGTACACACCCCCTATACTAAACGCAGACTCAGAAGCAACTATGGATATTGGAATAACTAACACATCTTTTGCAACATGAGAAAGGATGGGATACTTAGGCGAATTCAGTTTCCACCAGTTAAGAATGTCAAATTCTGGATTTTTTGTCTCACATCAAACACTCAAATACTAGTCAACCTCAAATTTAGTCTCCAATTGAGCACTACTTGATTCAAACTGAGCATATATATGCCAAAAGGCCTGGCTATTATCTACAACACTCACACTTGAAGAACCAGGGTCACATAAAGGAGGATTAAAGGCATTTCGCGACTGTACCTCACTATAATTTCCAAAACTGATGCATATTCATCATACAACCGTTTAAACAGATTTTTTACTTTGCCCAACATTTCCTCCGCCTCATTATTGTTTGCATCAAAGTTTTATTTGAACCAAAATTGTAACACCTCAAAATTTATCCTGGAAGGTATTAACTATCTATACAACATCCAACCATGAGAGCATACTAAAGTACCATTAAATAAATAAAATCATTTATAATCTAACATCTGATTAAATAAATCCCCAAAAAAACATAAATAAATTCCTGACATAAGTAACCCATCAAATATAAGTTCTAGAGACTAGAATTCATTCTCAAACTTCCACAGCTGAACCCATATCATGATCCCACTCAGCATCACAATCTACTAGCTCATCTAACTCTGGATTCTCCTCAATACTAAAATCTGAAAAATCTTATGGAAGGGTGAGCAATAAAGCCTAGTAGAAAAGCCTTCTCAAACCCAAACAAGGCTTAGAAATCATGAAAACAGGTGAGTAACAGTTTGTAAAATAATATATATAATTTTGAAGTAAAACAATGACATTTAATGAGATCTCAAGTTTAAAATCAAAATCAAAAATCAAAATTCATAACATAATATTTCATGTATATAGGTAGACTACCGTAAATCTACATACCGAACCTATTAAGTCCACCCACAACACAAACCATCTCAAATCAATCCCCGCAGAGCCACAACAATCACAACATTTTAGGAAAAGCGTGTACCAACGTATCAGCATTGACGTATCCTTTCCTAGGAATAGTATATTAGCTCTCAGCCTCGAACCTACGTGGACAAACAGTGGTTAGCTCTCGCAAGAAACTAAACCCCCTACGAGTGTTAAGCAACCATCAAACCCCTCAAGGTAAGAAAATATCTAACACTCTATGAGATGCATTCGAGTGTAACATATGTTCATCACACCCATCAATACAAGGGATAAAAATAACACTTTTCATAAAATTCAACTACAATCAAAAATCATTGATCCATAACTTTTTCAAAAGAATAATTCAATAAAACATGCAAGAGATCCCACAAAAAATATATTTGAATTGATAGTAATCAAGAACTATGGTTTTGTAATCAAGGAAGAATAGATCTTGGAAGTAAATCATGTATTTTGTTCAAGAAATGAAACATGAATTCAAAAGAACGTAAAAATACTATAAATCAATTATTTATATCATAATAATGATGAAAACGATATATTATATAACCCTAATCATCAATGAATGAATCTGAGAAAGAACCCCTACCTTTAATCCGATGTTTAAAAATAATCCTAGCGTGTTTGAACTAATCCTGAAGCGAGAATCCTCCCCATGTCTTTTCTCTTTCTTCCTCTCAAGCTTTCTAGGGTTTTCTTGGATGAACAATTTCTAAACCTAGGCCTAAGGGTCGTTCCTTAGGTATTTATAATACCAAAAGTGGAGAAAACTCTCTACACAGATCATCCAACTTCTACCCGGTGCATCTGGACGCATGTTTCCTCCGTCCAGATGTGTCTAACAGTATAGTCTTGACTTCCAGATCAAGTTTGACCTATTTAGAAGCCGATTCATGAACTTTTTGTGAAATACACTTCTGTACCCCTTGAAGTCTAGTTTTTGTTCTCAAACAATCAGGTCCATTGGATATTAGCGTAACAAGTTATAACAAAAATACTAAGGTTGTGTCAAATTCTTTTTTACCCAAATTCTCTCTAAAATAAGTTTTAGCTTCAGAATACTTCCTAACTTCTAATACACCACATATTTGCTCCCCCAAGGTTTTTTAACCTTCCGGATTCAATGAAAACCTTATTTTGACCTAAAAATATATAAAATTACTTAGCCACACTTTTTAATCTAAACATCTCCAAAACTCNCAAACAAATACCTCAAGTGTAACCCCATTCTTCTTCCTCAAGTAATACACAAACAATGAGACAGAGTCTCCATTATAGTGAACTAGTCTAACTCTTCAACTTGGTGAACCACTTAATTCCTTATGCGTTTTCTATTATTCCATCACACATACTCCATATACCACACACAGAGCTCAAGCACTCTCAACTCACATCTCTCAGTCTTCTACACCATTAGTTTGGCACCATCTACGGGAACAATTTTCATCATTCTAGCTTGAATTTTTTCTATTTGATGATTTTTTTTTACAAGAAGCATGAGCCAAAACCTTGAAAACCAGCAACGAGCATTGGTTCCAAAAGGTCCCTAATACCTGCCTCTTCCAGAAGGCTAGGAAACATTCAACTAGACTATGTTGTGCCTACTCACGCAAAATCAACAGATTATCCAGTCCTTACTGCCTAGCAACAGTAACAACCCTTGAATGGGATTACCAAAGAACACAATAGAAGCCAATTTGATGACAAAACTTGGCGAAATTGGGAAAACTGAGAAGATGAAGTCCATAGTTGCATTGGTGAGGGGATCAGAAGCAATCTACAACCTCCACTACGTCCTCCTCCCCCTCTTTTGGATGACTACTAGGAAGACATGATTAGATAGGTCCATGACGAGCTAGGCAATGGCAAGAATGTCGTCAAACACACTAAATCTCCCTTCGCATAGGAAATCTAGAATTTTCCTTTTCCTTCCAAGTTCAAGATGCCTTCAATGGAGGATTTTGNTAGAGACTAGAATTCATTCTCAAACTTCCACAGTTGAACCCACATCATGATCCCACTCAGCATCACAATCTGCTAGCTCATCTAACTCTGGATTCTCCTCAATACTAAAATCTGAAAAATCTTATGGTAGGGTGAGCAATAAAGCCTAGTAGAAAAACCTTCTCAAACCCAAACAAGGCTTAGAAATCATGAAAACAGGTGAGTAACAGTTTGTAAAATAATATATATAATTTTGAAGTAAAACAATGACATTTAATGAGATCTCAAGTTTAAAATCAAAATCAAAAATCAAAATTCATAACATAATATTTAATGTATATAGGTAGACTACCATAAATCTACATACCGAACCTATCTAATCCACCCACAACACAAATCATCTCAAATCAATCCCCGCAGGGCCACAACAATTACAACATTTTAGGAAAAGCGTGTACCAACGTATCAGCATTGACGTATCCTTTCCTAGGAATAGTATATTAGCTCTCAGCCTCGAACCTACGTGGACAAACAGTGGTTAGCTCTCGCAAGAAACTAAACCCCCTATGAGTGTTAAGCAACCATCAAACCCCTCAAGGTAAGAAAATATCTAACACTCTATGAGATGCATTCGAGTGTAACATATGTTCATCACACCCATCAATACAAGGGATAAAAATAACACTTTTCATAAAATTCAACTACAATCAAAAATCATTGATCCATAACTTTTTCAAAAGAATAATTCAATAAAACATGCAAGAGATCCCACAAAAAATATATTTGAATTGATAGTAATCAAGAACTATGGTTTTGTAATCAAGGAAGAATAGATCTTGGAAGTAAATCATGTATTTTGTTCAAGAAATGAAACATGAATTCAAAAGAACGTAAAAATACTATAAATCAATTATTTATATCATAATAATGATGAAAACGATATATTATATAACCCTAATCATCAATGAATGAATCTGAGAAAGAACCCCTACCTTTAATCCGATGTTTAAAAATAATCCTAGCGTGTTTGAACTAATCCTGAAGCGAGAATCCTCCCCATGTCTTTTCTCTTTCTTCCTCTCAAGCTTTCTAGGGTTTTCTTGGATGAACAATTTCTAAACCTAGGCCTAAGGGTCGTTCCTTAGGTATTTATAATACCAAAAGTGGAGAAAACTCTCTACACAGATCATCCAACTTCTACCCGGTGCATCTGGACGCATGTTTCCTCCGTCCAGATGTGTCTAACAGTATAGTCATGACTTCCAGATCAAGTTTGACCTATTTAGAAGCCGATTCATGAACTTTTTGTGAAATACACTTCTGTACCCCTTGAAGTCTAGTTTTTGTTCTCAAACAATCAGGTCCATTGGATATTAGCGTAACAAGTTATAACAAAAATACTAAGGTTGTGTCAAATTCTTTTTTACCCAAATTCTCTCTAAAATAAGTTTTAGCTTCAGAATACTTCCTAACTTCTAATACACCACATATTTGCTCCCCCAAGGTTTTTTAACCTTCCGGATTCAATGAAAACCTTATTTTGACCTAAAAATATATAAAATTACTTAGCCACACTTTTTAATCTAAACATCTCCAAAACTCAATTTATCTCAACGTAAATACACGTAAAACTCGAACTTTATAATCAATCTTTCAACTATGATTCTAATTTTCTACCATCATTTTATTTATCTTAGGATAAATATTAATATAATAGTATCCTTATTTAATCTTTAATACAGGCTCTTACAAAAATGATAAATTAGAGAGCAAGGAAAAAAAAATTGATGGCAATGAGTTTCAAGACCAAGTAGTGAGTTTCAAGCATAAAAGGAAAAACTCACTACTTTTGAACAGTGTGTTTCAAGACCCAAAAAAAATTGTATTTAAAGAGATGGATAATCAGAGATAATGAAAGAGAAATTTACTAGTCAAAGAAAAAAGAGTTGATATCTACTCAATAGGGTTGAGATCTACTTCTACTCGATAGTTGTTGACACCATTCAACCTTAAGTCTTCAGATCTGCTCGATAGGGTTGAGATATACTTCTACTCGATCATTGATTCCATTCTGTGGTTGATGGTGGATCCATGGATGAAGAATAATAGAAGAAAAAGAAGGGTTTTTCTGTTTGAGAGAGAGAAGAGAGAAACGGCGGAAGAGAGACTAAGATGATGGAAGTGTTTGCTTTTATATTTTTTTTTATTTTTTTTAAAGGAAAAATCCAGAGTATATATATATATATATATTTATATTATTATTAAATAATATTTAGGTTGGTCGGTTATTTCGGGTTTGAACTTGAAGATATTTGCAAACCGAACTGATTTTATCAATTAATCTATATTTTCTTCCGAAACCGACGCAGAATAAATATTACCCTCCCGTTTTCTGTTTGAAAGGGTCGATTTCAATTTGATTTTTCGGGTGATTGGGTATTTTGCACAACCCTAACCAAAAACCACACTTCCCACTGTGGTTTAACAGCTTGCAGTACATGCCACTAAACACTTCTGTGGCTCAAGTAATGCATCAAGTCCAGCATGAAAAGTATATGAAATGGCTCTCCAAAATGAGGTTTGACCCTCGAAAGAGGAATATGAACAAGTNTGGGTGATTGGGTATTTTGCACAACCCTAACCAAAACCACACTTCCCACTGTGGTTTACCAGCTTGCAGTACATGCCACTAAACACTTCTGTGGCTCAAGTAATGCATCAAGTCCAGCATGAAAAGTATATGAAATGGCTCTCCAAAATGAGGTTTGACCCTCGAAAGAGGAATATGAACAAGTTCTATAACTTTCACAAGGACCATGGCATAACATTGATGAATGTATCCAATTGAAGAGAGAAATAAAGTTCCTTATACAGAGGGGACACCTAAGAAGATTTATGGATTAAGAAGGAGATGATTGAGCTAGAAACCATCAAGAACCTTCTAGGCCAGACAGTAATATTAACAACCCATTGGGAAGATTAGGGTCATCTGTAGAGGGTTTGTTGGTGGAAATGGTAGCTCAATCGATATTATCTTTGTAAGTGCTTTTGACCAACNCATACAGAGGGGATACCTAAGAAGATTTATGGATTAAAAGGAGATGATCGAGCTAGAAACCATCAAGAACCTTCTAGGCCAGACAGTAATATTAACAACCCATTGGGAAGATTAGGGTCATCTGTAGAGGGTTTGTTGGTGGAAATGGTAGCTCAATCGATATTATCTTTGTAAGTGCTTTTGACCAACTTGGCATCGACCGAGATTAGCTCTAACCATCAAATCCCCACTTACGAATTCTTACGGGAGAAGGTATGTATATCACTTTGGATTTATTCAGTTAATTTTGACGATTGGTGATTCTCTTTGCCAAGCCACTACCTCTATTAAAATCCTTGTTGTTGAGGCTCCTTCTACATACAATATGATATTAGGACGACCATCTCTCAATGCTCTTAAAGCCATCCCTTTTTCCTACCACCTGGTCTTGAAGTTTTTGACTGAAAATGGATTGGGGTGGTTAGGGGATACCAAAAGGTTGGCAAGAGAGTGTTATTTGACCTTTATGAAACAAAAGNTTGAAAATGGAGTTGGGGTGGTTAGGGGATACCAAAAGGTTGGCAAGAGAGTGTTATTTCACCTTTATGAAACAAAAGGAGGTCCATGTAATCCAAGCGGATGACCTAGACATCCGAGACGAGGTGGAAACCAAGCCCCTTCCTTCCTCAAAGTTGGAACCAGTTCAGGTGGACAATGACCAAGGGCATATGGTCTTTTTTGGGTCTAGACTTCTAAATGACATCAAGGAATAGCTCATCACCTTCCTCAAAAGCAGCTCAGACATCTTCGCTTGGAAGTAAAAGGATAAGCAGGGAATAGAATCAAAATTGATTGTCCACAAATTAAGTGCTGATCCAAGTTGCACACCCATCAAGTAGAAGAAAAGGAGTTTTAAACTAGAGAGATAGAAAGCTATCAATGAGTGAACGTGGTGATGGTAAAAAAGAGTAACGAGAAATGGTTGTTGTGCATAGATTTCGCCAACTTGAATAAGGTCTACCCCACAAATTGCTTTCCTCTTCCCCCGTATTGATCTGATTGTAGATCCAACATAAGCGCATGAGCTTCTCAGATTCATGGATGCCTTCTTAGGTTATAATCAGATTCACATGAATCTAGCTGATCAAGAGANTGAGAAATGGTTGTTGTGCATAGATTTCGCCAACTTGAATAAGGTCTACCCCACAAATTGTTTTCCTCTTCCCCCGTATTGATCTGATTGTAGATGCAACATAAGGGCATGACCTTCTCAGATTCATGGATGCCTTCTTAGGTTATAATCAGATTCACATGAATCTAGCTGATCAAGAGAAAACATCCTCCATAACCGAACAATGGACCTTCTACTATCAAGTCATGCTCTTCAGTTTCAAGAAGGTAGGGGCCACCTACCGAAGGCTGGTCAATAAAATGTTTATAGACTAGTTTGGAACCACAATGGATGTGTACATCGATGATTTGCTTTTCAATTCAATCCGGNAAACAATGGACCTTCTACTATCAAGTCATACTCTTCAGTTTCAAGAAGGTAGGGGCCACCTACTGAAGGCTGGTCAATAAAATGTTAATAGATTAGTTTGGAACCACAATGGATGTGTACATCGATGATTTGCTTTTCAATTCAATCCGGGCAGACCAACACATTGGGCATTTAGAGGAATCTTTTCAAATCTTCAAAAAATATGGCATGAAGCTCAATCCAACCAAATGTGCTTTTAGAGTCTGTACAGGAAAATTTATTGGGTCATGAACCAATGAGGAATCGAGGTTGTTGATGTACAATTTTCCTCAACCTCCATGTGTGATAAGCTGAACTCTGCTAGACTCCTAATTAGCTTCATGTGGCTCTACGTCAGCTTGATGGTTCAAATCAGCTTNAAGGTTGTTGATGTACAATTTTCCTCAACCTCCTTGTGTGATAAGCTGAACTCTGTTAGACTCCTAATTAGCTTCATGTGGCTCTACGTCAGCTTGATGGTTCAAATCAGCTTTCCTAGGTTTCAAATGAGCACTGAAAAACCTAGAAAAAAAGTTGGAGACTAGAGGGGGAGCTATGGGGGTCAACCCTTTGATGTTTAATTCAGAAAATTATAAAAAAAAATAAGGTTAAATCTAGGATCATAGTAACTTACATCGGATCTTTCCTATGAGCTCTTTTTTATAGTTTTAAGATCAATTTCCTTTGGGGAATGGAATCTAGGCTCCCTTATCCAATATGTGGAGGTTAAACTTCGTCTAGTTGAGGAGCATAGGTTCACTGATCATCTTTAAAGGTGGGCAACACTCCTTTTGCTTGGGGAGTCTTTGGTTCTTCATGACGTTGATAAGGAGGTTGAGAATCCTTTGCAACAAGGGGTCTCAACTCCTTTCCCTCCAAATTATAACTACTAGTTTGGCTCAGGGGTCTTTTNATTAAACTTCGTCTAGTTGAGGAGCATAGGTTCACTGATCATCTTTAAAGGTGGGCAACACTCCTTTTGCTTGGGGAGTCTTGGGCTCTTCATGACGTTGATAAGGAGGTTGAGAATCCTTTGCAACAAGGGGTCTCAACTCCTTTCCCTCCAAATTATAACTACTAGTTTGGCTCAGGGGTCTTTTGATTTTAAATTGATGGATAATCTTATCTTATGGCCTTTTTGTAAGTCAGTAAGGTGGGGTGGAGCTAATTACTAGTTTTGGCGCAGGTTTGAGCTTTCCAAATCAACATTGGCAAGCCAACGGTAACTTTTTTGAATTGTTTGCTTTCGTTTGAACTGTGTGCATCCAAATAGTAAATTTTTCCCACATCAGAGGCTAACCCTAAGAAGTTTAGAGCATTTCTGGAAATGAAGTCACCTACTAGCTCTAAGGAAGTTCAACGCCTAACCAGAAGAATTGCAGCCCTAAGCAAATTCGTCTCCAAGGCAAATGACAAATGTCAGCCCTTCTTCGAGGTGCTAAAGAAATTCTTCCAATGGATTACCAATGTGAGGAAGCCTTCCAATCATTAAAAATTATCTAAGCACTACACCTATATTGTTCAATCCAAAACCTAAAGAAACTCTCATCCTGTATTTGGCAATCTTTGACTTTTCAATCAATACTACCCTAGTCACGGATGATGAGAATGTGCAAAGGCCAGTGTATTTCTATAACAAGGCCTTGAGAGGAGCTAAATAAAGATGCCCAGGATGGAAAAGTTAGTTTTTGGCTCTTGTTATAGAAATAAGGAAAATGATACCTTACTTTGAAGCCCATACCATTGAGGTGCCTACCGACCAGCCATAAAGTAAGTGTTGCACATACCTAAATCCTAAGGTTGTTTGGTTTAATGGATGATTGAACTTAGGGAGTTTGATATGAAGTTCAAGTCGTGGACAACGAACAAGGGATAAGCCCTTGTCATAGAGAAGACACTCATTCATCATAGAGAGGGCTTTGTACCTAATGTCTTAGTTTGGGAGTTATACGTGGATGAAGCTTCCAAAGCTCAAGGGAGTGGAGTTGATATGATCTTGACCTCACCATAGGGGATAGACCTCAAGTACACCATAAGGTTTGATTTCAAAGCTTCCAATAACAAGGCAGAGTATGAAGCATTGATAGTAGGACTCAAGCTTACTTTGTCAATGGAAGCTCAACAAGTGATGATCCATAGCGAATCTCAATTGCTGGTGAGGCAAGTCAGCTCAAAGTATGATACCAAGGAAGATAGAATGGCAGCTGTTGGTGCAAAATTTGTCCCAACCTCCACATAGGATAGAATAGCCTCTATTCACCTTTGTGTCAACTTTTTGGTTATTTGGATCAACTCTCTAAGGCTCCAAGTGANCCTCTATTCGCCTTTGTGTCAACTTTTTGGTTATTTGGATCAACTCTCTAAGGCTCCAAGTGAGGTTTTTGAAGTGCTCGCAAACCTAAAAAGAAGTCAGAGATCGAAAGGGGAGCTCCAGTGGTCGACCCTCTGATCCTTAAGTTAGTAATTGGTGAAAGCTAGAAGGCAATGTTCAGGAACACAGTTGTATAACTTGGGCTTTTCCCTTGGGCTCCTTGTCATGGGCGAATTTGACAGTAGGCAAAGATGGGCACTTGCATCCAACTATGCCCACCCAAGAAAAAAAAAATTACGTTTGGTCCCATACAACAAGCTAGTAGTGCCCACCCAATATAAAAAAAAATTACACTGGGCCCACCCATTTTAACCCTTCCTCTCATCTTCTCTCTCTCTCTCTCTCTCTCAATGCCACAAACTCTACCTCTCTCAACAGAAAGTTTGAAGTCTTTTTTGTTATTCCTCCTTCTGTCTTTTTTTGCCATGGCCCACGCAACTGACACACCAGGTAATCCTTTCTCTCTCTCCCTCCCCCTCTCCCTCTTTTTCTTTCTTCATAAATGAAGAACCCACGCAGACAACACAAAACTCAGCCTCACATAGAACACAAAACAACACACATACACAAATATGCNCTCTCTCTCCCTCCCCCTCTCCCTCTTTTTCTTTCTTCATAAATGAAGAACCCACGCACACAACACAAAACTCAGCCTCACATAGAACACAAAACAACACACATACACAAATATGCCTGCCCACAACAAACAATCACACACTTACACAATAGCTCACTTGGGTTTAGTATTTTTTGATTTTTTGTGCATTTAACCCTAATTGGATTTTTTCATGCATTTTTCCTAATCTAATTTTTTGTGTATTTTAACCCTAATTATTTTCCTAATTTGTGATAGTTATCATTTACAATGTTATAGTGCCCATTCCCATNCTAATCTAATTTTTTGTGCATTTTAACCCTAATTATTTTCCTAATTTGTGATAGTTATCATTTGCAATGCGATAGTGCCCATTCCCATATGAATTCTTCGCTTCGCCCCTGCTCCTTTTTATAGTTGTAAGTCAGTTTTGTAGGAGAGTGGACTCTAGACTCCCTTATCCACTATGAGGAGGCTAGAATCCTTTTGGTTGGGAGTGTAGACTCCCANTAATCTAATTTTTTGTGTATTTTAACCCTAATTATTTTCCTAATTTGTGATAGTTATCATTTACAATGTTATAGTGCCCATTCCCATATGAATTCTTCGCTTCGCCCCTGCTCCTTTTTATAGTTGTAAGTCAGTTTTGTAGGAGAATGGACTCTAGGCTCCCTTATCCACTATGAGGAGGCTAGAATCCTTTTGGTTGGGAGTGTAGACTCCCAGATTATTACTATTGGCGGACAAAACTTGGTGCTTAAGGAGTCTTTTGAATTTCGCTTGTGCTGATAAAGGAATTGATACTCCTTTGGGACTAAAGGTCTTAACTCCTTTTCCTTCAAAGCATGGTTGCTAATTCAGTTTAGTAGACTCTTTAATTTTCAAATAGTGAATAATCTTATCTTTTGATCTGAGTTCATAATGTAGCCAAGTAGGGCGGAACTGATTACTAGGACAAGCACAACTATCTGCTTTCCCCATTCACTTTGGAGGTCGGCAACCTTTCCAACAGATACTTTTTAAATGGGCGACCTCTGGCATAGCTTTCCCAATGGTACAATTAATGTTTTGTTTTTTAGTTGCCCCCTAATTAGGTATATTCGACGTGACTGGTTCTTGTACCATTCTTCCCCTTCTTTTTTTGTTTGTTACCTTCTTGGGAGACTAAAACAGCTTACGTGTGGATGTCTCATCAGTTAAATGAGATGGTTTTTATACCCTCCACTCCTTGAGCTATTTAAACCCTTTGAAGTTCTAGTTCAAGATGCCATTAAGTCTTGAAACTTCTTCCTTCTTCTTTGCAACTTCAATTCTTTCGTCTCCTAAGCGATTTGAGTTTTTGAANCTTTTGATCTGAGTTCATAATGTAGCCAAGTAGGGCGGAACTGATTACTAGGACAAGCACAACTATCTCCTTTCCCCATTCACTTTGGAGGTCGGCAACCTTCCCAACAGATACTTTTTAAATGGGTGACCTCTGGCATAGCTTTCCCAATGGTACAATTAATGTTTTGTTTTTTAGTTGCCCCCTAATCAGGTGTATTCGACGTGACTGGTTCTTGTACCATTCTTCACCTTCTTTTTTTGTTTGTTACCTTCTTGGGAGACTAAAACAGCTTACGTGTGGACGTCTCATCAGTTAAATGAGATGGTTTTTATAACCTCCACTCCTTGAGCTATTTAAACCCTTTGAAGTTCTAGTTCAAGATGCCATTAAGTCTTGAAACTTTTTCCTTCTTCTTTGCAACTTCAATTCTTTCGTCTCCTAAGCGATTTGAGTTTTTGAATTTTAGATCACTTTGTCTTGGCTTTTCCTTTCCAATTTTTCTTCTACAGATTCTGCTTCCTTGTGAATAAATCTGTTGTAGTGAATTTAGGGTTCTTCTTGAATTTTCCAATCTGTTGTCGTTCTTACAAAGATTTTTAATCTTAGTTAGAATCTTTCTCAATTCTTTGATTATCTTGCTCCCCCTTCATTTTACATTCATAAAAGTTATTTTCCTTCCATGCCCTCTGAAGGGACTTCTTCTGAACATGTCCTCTCTCTAGTGAGCGAGGAAGACCTTGCAAACCATGACCCAAAGCTTTTCTTGGATGAGACTTTGACAAAGACACTTTTATAACTTGACTTTTACGCCAAATGGGTCTAGAGTAACATNTTCTTAGTTAGAATCTTTCTCAATTCTTTGATTATCTTGCTCCCCCTTCATTTTACATTCATAATAGTTATTTTCCTTCCATGCCCTCTGAAGAGACTTCTTCTGAACATGTCCTCTCTCTAGTGAGCGAGGAAGACCTTGCAAACCATGACCCAAAGCTTTTCTTGGATGAGACTTTGACAAAGACACTTTTATAACTTGACTTTTACGCCAAATGGGTCTAGAGTAACATTACTAAGAAAGATCTTGAGAGAATTAGGACTCAGTGCTCCATTCTCGACTCCATTCATTTTAGAATTCCTAGTAATGACTAGAGAGCCTGAGATTCTGTCGAATGTGAGGTTTGCTTCCACGAAGTTGCCCTAATCTTAGGGCTGAGGTTTCCTATCCACCCTTTCATTCATAGTTTCTTGCCTTTCCTTAATATTGCCCCCGCCCAGCTTACCTCTAATAGTTGGAGGATCTTGACAGGCCTGGGCATTCTTTGGGGCTCTACCTTAGGTGTTGGTGTATTCCATTTTGTGTGAAAAATTTTACATTCACTTCAAGTTAAGGTTGGCACTAGCCTATGCAACGGTTGGTAGTATCTAACCAAAAAACCTACCAACACCGACCTCTTGACCAAGACTCTTTCTCCTCCAAAAGAATGGAAGGACTATTTCTTCTTTGTTTCTGACTCTAGTTGGGAATTCAGCCCTTCAGAGACTCTTGTTGCTTAGCCTACTATGATTCTTACTCGATGGGGTGTTGTGCCTTCCTCCTCTAGTGAGCTTTATGTTGTTTCTTGAATTTTTCCTTNGGACCTCTTGACCAAGACTCCTTCTCCTCCAAAAGAATGGAAGGACTATTTCTTCTTTGTTTCTGACTCTAATTGGGAATTCAGCCCTTCAGAGACTCTTGTTGCTTAGCCTACTATGATTCTTACTCGATGGGGTGTTGTGCCTTCCTCCTCTAGTGAGCTTTATGTTGTTTCTTGAATTTTTCCTTTTGCATAGGAAGAAAATTGAGTACTATTTTTTCTCTATTGCAATTGACAACATGATCTTTCTAAAAGAGTATCAAAATAGGATAAAGGTGCTTCAAGTTAAAGATTCTGGTCTTTTATTGATCGATGTCAATCTCTTTAAATTTTGCTAACCGATGTCAATCTGCCCCCAAAGAATGACAAGAAAGCTCTAAAAGAGTTCAAGGTGCACAAAGCTAAAGGTCTATCCAGCCCTCCTCTTCTAATTGCCAAGAGGATAAGATTGGGGGATCTCCTTCAGTAAAGTTATCCCCTGTTGTTTCTTCTGAACTGATTCCTCAAGATGTGGAATCCTCTCTTGATACCTCTATAAGCAAAAAGAAAGTGAAGGTCATTGAGGGAAGGCTTCTTATAGTTGTACCTGTATGGAGCCTTCTTGCACCTCCACCTACTGTTAAGCCTAATATTGCTCCAAGGAATATTTGGAATGATCTAGACTTTGTTATGTAAAAGTTTCAAGACTTGGTACNTTTTTTCTCTATTGCAATTGACAACATGATCTTTCTAAAAGAGTATCAAAATAGGATAAAGGTGCTTCAAGTTAAAGATTCTGGTCTTTTATTGATCGATGTCAATCTCTTTAAATTTTGCTAACCGATGTCAATCTGCCCCCAAAGAATGACAAGAAAGCTCTAAAAGAGTTCAAGGTGCACAAAGCTAAAGGTCTATCCAGCCCTCCTCTTCTAATTGCCAAGAGGATAAGATTGGGGGATCTCCTTCAGTAAAGTTATCCCCTGTTGTTTCTTCTGAACTGATTCCTCAAGATGTGGAATCCTCTCTTGATACCTCTATAAGCAAAAAGAAAGTGAAGGTCATTGAGGGAAGGCTTCTTATAGTTGAACCTGTATGGACCCTTCTTGCACCTCCACCTACTGTTAAGCCTAATATTGCTCCAAGGAATATTTGGAATGATCTAGACTTTGTTATGTAAAAGTTTCAAGACTTGGTACCCAGCCCTGAAGTCCATAAGGTGATGCAGTTGGGGACAGTTAGGATGTTGAAGGTATTAGTCCATCACTTTTGTACGGTATGTGATCTTTCTAACCTTTCATTTTCTTCCTTATTGTTGCTCTCCCCTATTTTCTTTAGCAATCTAACTTCTGCTTTGATCATATGACTATAATTACTATTGGGATGACCCTTTCTGCCTTCTCGGAGAGCTGATTTGCTTAATGGTTGTTTGGATCAACTCTTGAAGGCACCAAGTGAGAATTTTGAAATGACGGTGAAGCTGAAAAGAAGTCAGAGACAAATGGGGGAGCTTTGGGGGTCGACCCCTGATGCTTAAGTCAATAATTGTAGGGAGCCTTCAAGTGTAGGTTGTGCGAAGTAATAAATTTTTTGGGAGTTCAATATCGTACCACAGGAAATTGATTAAAAAAAGACTTAGAACACAAAGAAAATTAAAATAAAATTGGCTTTTGAAAATAGTTTGATGAAGTTGCATTCAGAAAATAGTAAATTTAGGGTTTTCAAACATTGATTTAGAATTCTAAATCATCGAGAGTCACTTTCTAACTCCATATAGTATTAATTTATGATCTGATATTTGAACTTAATTAAGAATCAGCTAAACAGTGATCTTAATCGAAAGATTTAATGATGGCATTATTGAAAACAAATTTGAAAGTATAATTGAAAAATTATTTAGATCAAAATTAGGTTTAGATTATAGATCTCAAGCATCCATTGTGCCTAGGGTTGGGTTGCACATCGAGCTCTGCCCTTTGATAGACTAAGCAGGCTGGCTTGAACTAGCGTCAGTAGACGTCTGAGAAATTGATGTAGGGACCTCAGAAACCTTACCAAAATCTTTCATGGAAATAACCCCGATGTCTTCAAGTGGTGACCTCCTACCTCTAGACAAGACAATCTCCTCATATCTCTCCTGAGGCTGAAGAGGGTCAGATGTGGCAACCTTCCAGGTATTAGGCAAGTCGATTTGTTGAGCAACAGCCCTGTACACCTTCATCAGGAGTCTATGCCTTTTAGAAGGCATGGGATCCCCGAATTGTCTGGCCTCTTTCCTATTAGCAAGGGCNTTTCAAGTGGTGACCTCCTACCTCTAGACAAGACAATCTCCTCATATCTCTCCTGAGGCTGAGGAGGGTCAGATGTGGCAACCTTCCAGGTATTAGGCAAGTCAATTTGTTGAGCAACAGCCCTGTACACCTTCATCCGGAGTCTATGCCTTTTAGAAGGCATGGGATCCCCGAATTGTCTGGCCTCTTTCCTATTAGCAAGGGCCTTCTTTAGAGCATCCTTATCAAGGGGTCCATCACAGCAAAATCTACATGGACAAAGAAAAAGGAGGTCAGCTAAGAAAGAAATAGAAAAACACTAAGCAAAAATAGGGGGATACTCACTAGGGGGAATTTCTTCAGCTAGAATAGCATCTTCAACTAGGGGACCTAGATTGTATTTAGCTAAATTGCTAGGAATGACCAACTTGGACTAGATCCTAGCATCGTGTTTATGAGCTTAAGAGATGTGAATCAGTTTGGATATATTCCGAACGGTCACATGCTCTGCAATCACAGCAAAAACAAGTCAAATTCAANAAAAATAAGGGGATACTCACTAGGGGGAGTTTCTTCAGCTAGAATAGCATCTTCAACTAGGGGACCTAGATTGTATTTAGCTAAATTGCTAGGAATGACCAACTTGGACTAGATCCTAGCATCGTGTTTATGAGCTTAAGAGATGTGAATCAGTTTGGATATATTCCGAACGGTCACATGCTCTGCAATCACAGCAAAAACAAGTCAAATTCAAAAAAGAAAGTCAGGTCATACTATGATCTACCTACTAAAAATTAGAATTGCACGTATTTTGGGGNATATTCCGAACGGTCACATACTCTGCAATCACAACAAAAACAAGTCAAATTCAAAAAAGCAAGTCAGGTCATACTATGATCTACCTACTAAAAATTAGAATTGCACGTATTTTGGGGGGAGGGTTCCCAAAGCCGAGAAACACAAAAGATTTCTCTGACTTCCCTTTCAAATTCCTAACCATCCCCAGACATGAAGAAGAAGTATTTCTTCAAGTCTTTATGAAAGAGGGAGTGTTGTCAACTAGGTTGGCCGCCTGAACCCTCTTAGAAAAATAGAAGAATCCTTTAACAAGAAAAGGCTTCAAATGAAATAAGTGAACAAATTCGGAGAAAGTATTCAATCTCGCTCTCACACCAGTGGACGAGCAATCCGACCAACAGATCCCAACCATTGGGAGACACCTGAGAAGGGCACAAGTCGTAATGGCGAATGACAACTTGGATGAAAGGTTGCATAGGGAACCTCAATCCGACTTTGAAGGCACCTCAAAGAAGCAGACCTTCCCAGAGTAATAGACGTTAAAATGTTGAAACCCCCAGTGATCCTTAATTGCCTCAGCTCAAGCCTCAGAAATCTTGTTGCACANTAGATCCCAACCATTGGGAGACACCTGAGAAAGGCACAAGTCGTAATGGCGAATGACAACTTGGATGAAAGGTTGCATAGGGAACCTCAATCCGAATTTGAAGGCACCTCAAAGAAGCAGACCTTCCCAGAGTAATAGACGTTAAAATGTTGAAACCCCCAGTGATCCTTAATTGCCTCAGCTCAAGCCTCAGAAATCTTGTTGCACACCAAGGAACCTTTCTCCTCTTCGAAGAAGGGCTCACACTAGATGTAGAAGGGGCGCTGATCAGAGGCCTTCCCAACTATTTTTAAGCATCCTTCTTAGAAGTCCCCTTAAGTGCCACCTCCTTTGTCCTTTGAGGAGCATCCTCCTCAGGAACAACTGTAGTTTGGGGAAACTCATCCCTCCAGATCCCCTCAAGGTCAAGGACATCTTGTTTGATGGATGAACTGACCTCTATTTGTGAAGAATCACCCCTAAACATAGCAAAAATTGAATAAGGGGTGGCANGATGGATGAACTGACCTCTATTTGTGAAGAATCACCCCTAAACATAGCAAAAATTGAATAAGGGGTGGCAGAAGCTGAAACAAATGTCACTCTAACCATGGGAGCGAGATAGTTCAACCTACGGTACAGATCAAGGATGTTCAATGAACAATCTTCGATTGATCAAGGATTAAGACACCAATCACGAGCTAAGAAAAACCTTGCTACTGAAAAAGGATTGATGAAGGCATAAAGAAGCTNACAATCTTCGATTGATCAAGGATTAAGACACCAATCACGAGCTAAGAAAAACCTTGCTACTGAAAAAGGATTGATGAAGGCATAAAGAAGCTCTAAGGACCTATTGAGTCCCCTAAAATAGAAAAACTTAAGGACAAGAAAATGGAGGCCTCTGGACCCCCACCAAGGATTAAATTTATCCAGAATTAGGGAGAAGAATAAGGCATACCTAAGAAAGGGGCCAACTAGACCTTGAGGGAGATTAGGACACTGGACATCATAAGAAGGAACGTTGAAATGGATCTCTCTCTAGTAACTCTTTATTTTATCTTTGAGTTTCTCTCTCTCTTTCTCTCTCTTATTGAAAAAGATGATGAANTTGAAATGGATCTCTCTCTAGTAACTCTTTATTTTATCTTTGAGTTTCTCTCTCTTATTGAAAAAGATGATGAAGGTAGTAGGGAAGGCTATAGTGCAAGCCGAAGGTTTAAATAAGTAACGGGAATTGGCAATTCTTTCATCATAATATACAACTAATATGTAAAAAATGCATTTAATGCGCCAGCACCCATGGCCATGCGTCACCTCACAATTGGCATGCCCTGACAAATAAAACGTCAAACAAGAACCTTGCTTACACAGTTCCGAATAAAAAGGACAACGATCATTCACGTATGTTTGGTTGCACACAATTCCAAGAACATGATCAGATAAACATTACTTCTAACAGCTCAGCCCCAACCACAACCAACTTGGACCAGTCCCTACTCGAGTTTGAGGGGCAACTGATGAATCCAGAAGAAATCGCTCAGCTCAGACTTGTGGCAGGTCAGGTCAGCCATAGGCATATTATCTCANGAGTTTGAGGGGCAACTGATGAATCCAGAAGAAATCGCTCAGCTCAGACTTGTGGCAGGTCAGGTCAGCCATAGGCATATTATCTCAGGAAAAGTAAAGGTTAGAAAATGACTTTCACTAGAAAACCTAACTTGGGTAAGAAGTCACTACCTCTGATATGCCACTTCATAAAATGTCACATCACACCTAGAGAGAGTCTATAATGACCAATGATTACCCCAAATATTTCCTGACAAGTTTGTTAGGATTACATCACCCTTGTGTATAAATAGGCAGACCATTGCCTTACCATAGCCTAGCTTTGCAGCTTGGTGAACCACTTGATCCCTTGTGTCTCTTATTCCATTGCACATACTCCATATACCTCACACAAAGCTCATCAGCTTTTCCAGCTCATGTGTCTCAGTTTTTTGCATCATCATTGTTGATCCCAAAAGTTGCACCTCCAGAGTGTGAGCTGATTTTTCAATCATTAGTAGATACCTGTAAAGGAAGTTAAAGACCGAAAAGGCTCCAATGGTTGACTATTCGATGATAAATTCAGAAAGGGGGTAATTGACTGAATTATATTTAGTTGAGAAGGTGATTACTTACCTAATTCATGCCTTGCATGATCCTTTTATAAGTTAAGCTAATTGTACCATTTGAACCCTCAGTTGCTTTTTAAATGAGGTGACAAGAAAAGTGGAACTCCCCCCAAGAGTATTTGCAACTAGAGTGAGCTATTTTCGTGGGATATGAGCGAGCAGACTACTAGGCAGTTACTTAAGCCCTCTTATGAAGGATAGCTTCACGTGCCAAGCTCGCTTCTACATGCTCTCTTATGAAGGGGAGCGTCCGTCCTCTGAATTTTCTTGACTTTGCACATAACTTAGAGAATCTTTCTTCATAGTGGTCCAAAAATAGCCTTGTCTTAGGACCTTTTGGACTAAAGAGTAACCTCTTGAGTGGTTTTCACATACCGCATCATGAACCTCCTCAAGGACATAAGCCAATTTGGATAGGCTTAGGAACCTCAAATATGGGAGTGAATAGCCTCTTTTGTAGAGTACTTGGTACAAAACCATATATCTTGAGGCCCTTCGTCGTAGCTTCCGCACTTTTTGGACCTCTTGGGAGAGTATCCTATGTTGTAAATACGTGGTTATTTCATCCATCCAACTTATCTCCTACTGAATTGGATGGATACCAGTGTTGTAAGTACTTGACTCTAGTAGGAACTCTACTGATATTGTCCTGGTCAGACTGTCAAAGAGTGTTGAGGCTAACCTGCTAACGAGTCCGTATGGGAGTTTTGCGACCATGAGTCTTGGGAAATTTTGAAATGCTTAAAATGAGCAATCTTTTCTACTACCATTTTTAGGTAGAAGCCCATTAATGGGTATCTAGCTTCGTAATCTCCCTATAGTTGTCTTACCATGAGCTATGAGTCATTGTACATCTTCAGGGTTTTTATCTGTAAGGTCTGAGCCAATTGCAACCCTACAATAAAAGCTTCATACTCTACCTCATTATTCAAAGCTTTGAACCTAAAACATAGGGCATATTCGATCTTGTTTTTCGTTGGAGAGATGAGAACCAACCAAGCCCTCCCCTAGTTCCATTGGAGGATCCGTCAACATACATTTGCCATTCCCCTAGCTAACTAGTGATGTCATCAAACCCCGATGCCTCAACGGTAAATTCTACTATGAGGGCAAAGGGATATCTGTTAGCAGTATGATGGGATGGGCCTAAAAATAAGGCCTTAACTTTCTGGATGCAGTTACCAACATTAAGGCCACCTTTTTCGTCATTAGGTACCTGACTTCTGCTCCTCTCAGCGTTTGACTTATGCAATAGATGGGGCGCAAGACCTTCTCGCGTTGGCTAACAAGAACTGCACTTGTCGCCTCTAGGGATACTGTGAGATACAAATACAAAGGTTCTCCTTGCTTTCGCCTTATGAGGATCGGTGGTTTGCTGATATAATGCTTTAGTACTTGGAAGGCATCCTTGCACTCTGATCTCCACTCGAAAGTCTTCCTGAGTACTTTAAAGAGAAGGAGGCATTTATCGCGGGCATTGGAAATGAATCTATTTAAAGCTACTACCCTTCCTGTAAGCACCTAGACTTTTATNCTTTAAAGAGAAGGAGGCATTTATCGCGGGCATTGGAAATGAATCTATTTAAAGCTGCTACCCTTCCTATAAGCACCTAGACTTTTTTGGTATTCTATGGGGACCTCATATCCAAGAGTGCCTTTAATTTTTCTGGGTCCGCTTCTGTTCCTCTTTGGGTCACCATGAAACCCAAGAACTTCTCTAAGGACACCCCCAAGGCACATTTAGTTGGATTGAGCTTCATGTTGTATCTTCTGAACGTATCAAAGGCCTTTCTCAAATGATCAATGTGCTTAGTGGCGCAGAGGCTTTTGACGAGCATATCATCCACATATACCTCCAATAATTTGCCGATAAGCTCTCTGAACATGTGAATAACCGGAATTATTAACATGATCACGNAACTTCTCTAAGGACACCCCCAAGGCACATTTAGTTGGATTGAGCTTCATGTTGTAGCTTCTGAACGTATCAAAGGCCTTTCTCAAATGATCAATGTGCTTAGTGACGCAGAGGCTTTTGACGAGCATATCATCCACATACACCTCCAATTATTTGCCGATAAGCTCTCTGAACATGTGAATAACCGGAATTATTAACATGATCACGAGTATCTTTAGATTCATGAACTTAAAAGGAAACACATTCTCAAAAAAATGAAGCATTACTAGATTCAATAATAATAGTAGCTTCCATAATGTCATTTTTTATCACAAGAAATCTATAAGATGTACTATTGGAAGCATATCCAATAAATACACAATCACAAATTCCAGAGTCTATTTTCCACCTTTTAGGCTCGGGTAACATTACCTTTGTCAAACACCCCCACACTCTAAGGTATTCCAAACTAGGTGGACATTCATTCCAAAGTTCGTAAGGTATTTTACCGGTTCTATTATGAGGTACTTTTTATTTTGTATGTGTNAGATGTACTATTGGAAGCATATCCAATAAATACACAATCACAAATTCCAGAGTCTATTTTTCACCTTTTAGGCTCGGGTAACATTACCTTTGTCAAACACCCCCACACTCTAAGGTATTCCAAACTAGGTGGACATCTATTCCAAAGTTCGTAAGGTATTTTACCGGTTCTATTATGAGGTACTTTTTATTTTGTATGTGTCAAACCACAAGAATAGAATATAAATAAAATTNCACTCTAAGGTATTCCAAACTAGGTGGACATTCATTCCAAAGTTCGTAAGGTATTTTACCGGTTCTATTATGAGGTACTTTTTATTTTGTATGTGTTTCCAGATCTTAGATGGAAAAAAAAGGTAACTCGCAAAAAGAGAAATGACAATAACTAATTTTTCGTACATTATAATTTAACCGGCATGAATAGTAAAAGACTCATAAACAAGACTTATGCAACAGTAAGTGAACTATAGCTAAAGCAACAACAATTTAGCACTAATAGAATAGAAAGGGTACTGGTTAATCTAGTAAACCATAAAAACCAAGCAAAATGTAAAATGAGAACATAAAGAATAAGGTGTATTGTGATGTTAACATAAGTGATGATAATAGTTTAACTGATGGGCAAAATAACTTGTATTTCAAAACTAGATAAATCAGGATTAGTATCTATATATCTATAGAGCTAGTTTGCAAGTTTTGACAGGCATGTGATTGTTGTCCTAAAGTAGCTAAGCCTCCCCACGTAGAGGTATTGATGGACATTACCGACTTCAAGATCTAATCCAAACGCTCGCACCAGCAACTTCTCAATGATCATATGCATCAGAAGGTAGGAGGTGAATCTGACTCGAATCGGGTTGCCCAAAAATAGTAATAGTAAAATAGTGAAAGACACTTGCAGAAATGTAGGTGAATAAAACTAAAAAATAATGGAGCAGAAAGATTTTTGGTACAAATAAGCTTTTGTGGGCAGAGTTCACTTCAGTACTACCCTTTACTTTTTTAGTACCATACCAAAAAGGTAAAGGGTTTATGTGCATGACATTTGTACATCAAAAACTCATAATCCGTTCCACCAGTTTTCCCAAAAAGTGGTACTTACCCCCAAAAAAGTGATAATTTACCCCAAATAGTTGTAACTTATCTCCAAAAAATGATAATTTACCCTCAAAAAGTAGTATCTTACCCAAAAGAAATGATAATTTACCTCCAAAAAGTGGTACCTTACCCCCAAAAAGTGGTAACTTACCTCCTAAAAGTGATAAACTTACCCTACAAAACTGATAACTTACCTTCAAAAAGTAGTATTTTACCCCCAAACAATNTCCACCAGTTTTCCCAAAAAGTGGTACTTACCCCCAAAAAAGTGATAATTTACCCCCAAATAGTTGTAACTTATCTCCAAAAAATGATAACTTACCCTCAAAAAGTAGTATCTTACCCAAAAGAAATGATAATTTACCTCCAAAAAGTGGTACCTTACCCCCAAACAGTTGTAACTGACCCCCAAAAAGTGGTAACTTACCTCCTAAAAGTGATAAACTTACCCTACAAAACTAATAACTTACCTTCAAAAAGTAGTATTTTACCCCCAAACAGTTATAACTTTTCCCCCATAAATTTGTAACTTACCTCCTAAAAATGATAAACTTACCCCCATAAAAGTGATAACTTACCCCCAAACAGTTGTAATTTATCCCAAAAAACGGTATCTTAACCCCCCAAAAGTGGTAACTTACCAATAAACAGTTGTAATTTATCCTACAAAAGTGGTAACTTACCCCCCAAAAGTAGTACCTTATCCCCCAAAAAGTGTAACTTACCNACCCCCCAAAAGTGGTAACTTACCAATAAACAGTTGTAATTTATCCTACAAAAGTGATAACTTACCCCCCAAAAGTAGTACCTTATCCCCCAAAAAGTCGTAACTTCCCCCTAAAAGTGATAAATTACTCTACAAAAGTGATAGCTTACCCCCCAAACAATTGTAACTTACCTCACAAAAGTGATAACTTACTCCCATAAATGATAACTTACCCTTCAAAGTGGTAATTTACTCCCAAAAGGTGGTGTCTTACCCCTAAAAGTTATTGTGTAAGTTATCACTTACTAGGATAATTTAGTATTTTTTTGGGTGCTTAATGATCAGTCGTGACAAGCTAGGATCAATCCTGATTAAAGGTAAGGCCGATCCTAATTTAAGCTACCGATCGTGGTGATTTACTTTAAGAAAAATGTTAGTAATACCCTTTTTAAGTTATCATATTTTTAACGAGACCCCCNATGATAACTTACCCTTCAAAGTGGTAATTTACTCCCAAAAGGTGGTGTCTTACCCCCAAAAGTTATTGTGTAAGTTATCACTTACTAGGATAATTTAGTATTTTTTTTGGGTGCTTAATGATCAGTCGTGACAAGCTAGGATCAATCCTGATTAAAGGTAAGACCGATCCTAATTTAAGCTATCGATCGTGGTGATTTACTTTAAGAAAAATTTTAGTAATACCCTTTTTAAGTTATCATATCTTCAACGAGACCCTCNATCCTAATTTAAGCTACCGATCGTGGTGATTTACTTTAAGAAAAATGTTAGTAATACCCTTTTTAAGTTATCATATTTTTAACGAGACCCCCTCTATTATCCAAAACATTATTGACACCCTCGTCTGGTTTATATTTTAGCATCATTGATAACCAAAAAAAAATATATCAAAAATACCAAAATTATCCCTACATAAACTCCAAACAATCTTTTTGCATAAAATTTTATTAAAATTTGAGTTGATTAAAATTCGTTTTTCTACATATTAAAATTTAAATTGCTTAAATTTTAATTTTTTTTACGTATCAAAATTTGAGCCTATTAAAATTATTTTGTTAGGTATTAAAATTTGAGCTGATTCGAGCTCAACCTGAGCTACTAGCATCGATTAAAATTTGATTCGAGTCAATTAAAATTTATATTTTTTTTCTTATTAAAAATCGTGTCAATTAAAATTTAATTCTAATTGATTAATTTTTATTTTTTACGTATTAAAATTTTAATTGATTAAAATTTATATTTTTTTTATGTATCAAAATTCGAGCTGATTAAAATTCAATGCCATTTGATTAGAAGTTGATTCAAGCCGATAAAAAATTTTAATCAGTTCGAATCAAATTTTAATCGACTCAAATTTTAATATGTATAAAAATATATTTTTAATCCACTCAAATTTTAATACATAAAAAATAAATTTTAATTAGCTTGAATCAAATTTTAATCAACTTGAATTTTAATACGTAAAAAAATTTAGAAAACAAATGAGGTCTTATTGAAGATATGTCTATTTAGAAGGGTGTGAATGAAATTTTTCCTAAAATATATCATGAGCAATTTAGTAAAATTATATTCTAGTTAATGTCATTAATCTAACAATGGGTGTTAGTTAAGATTCAGAAAATAGAGAGTGTGTCATNTTATTAAAATTTGAGTTGATTAAAATTCGTTTTTCTACATATTAAAATTTAAATTGATTAAATTTTAATTTTTTTACGTATCAAAATTTGAGCCTATTAAAATTATTTTGTTAGGTATTAAAATTTGAGTTGATTCGAGCTCAACCTGAGCTACTAGCATCGATTAAAATTTGATTCAAGTCAATTAAAATTTATATTTTTTTTCTTATTAAAAATCGTGCCAATTAAAATTTAATTCTAATTGATAAATTTTTATTTTTTACGTATTAAAATTTGAATTGATTAAAATTTATATTTTTTTATGTATCAAAATTCGAGCTGATTAAAATTCAATGCCATTTGATTAGAAGTTGATTCAAGCCGATTAAAAATTTTAATCAGTTCGAATCAAATTTTAATCGACTCAAATTTTAATACGTATAAAAATATAATTTTCAATCCACTCGAATTTTAATACATAAAAAATAAATTTTAATTAGCTTGAATCGAATTTTAATCAACTTGAATTTTGATACGTAAAAAAATTTAGAAAACAAATGAGGTCTTATTGAAGATATGTCTATTTGGAAGGGTATGAATGAAATTTTTCCTAAAATATATCATGAGCAATTTAGTAAAATTATATTCTAGTTAATGTCATTAATATAACAAGGGGTGTTAGTTAAGATTCAGAAAATAGAGAGTGTGTCATTGAAGATATAGTAAACTAGAAGAGGTGTAGCTAAAATTTGCCCTTTACTTTAAATCAGGATCGGTCCTAAGTTATGTTCAATGATCCTGATTTATACTTACAGATCCTACATAGCTAAAATCAGGATTGGTCCATAACAAAATATTACGGATTCAAGTGAAACCCATATTTTAAAAAAAAAACACTTTTACCCCTAAAGTATGCATATTTTATCAATTTAACCCGTAAAGTATTAATTTTTTCAATTTTGGCCCTCAAGTATTCAATTTATATTTAGAATATCCAATAAACATTTAGGTGCCATTTGGTAACACAATGTTTTTATTTTTATTTTTTTTGTTTTTGTTTTCATTTTATGGCAAAAAAAAATAAAGACGTTTGGTGAATATTTCTATTTATTTTTTTATTGCTCCGTTTTGAAAATAAGATCAAAATATAGAAACATCTAAAAAATATTTTTGAAAACATCCAAAAAAAAAAAAAACAAGCGCACCCCTCAACCTATCCTTTAATGAGGTCTTACCTTAGAATCTTATTAACACTAAAATTTAGGACTTTTGGTTAGAAGTGTAAAGGGGTCATTTCTCTCTTCTACCTATCCATTGTTCACCCAACTTTTCTCTCTCTCGTCTTCTCTCTCGTCTATGTTTCTCTGTGAAGACTCAGAAGTGTTNACCAAAAAAAAAAAAAAAAACAAGTGCACCCCTCAGCCTATCCTTTAATGAGGTCTTACCTTAGAATCTTATTAACACTAAAATTTAGGACTTTTGGTTAGAAGTATAAAGGGGTCATTTCTCTCTTCTACGTATCCATTGCTCACCCAACTTTTCTCTCTCTCGTCTATGTTTCTCTGTGAAGACTCAGAAGTGTTGCCTCTCGTCTTCTTTGCAAAGACTCTAAAGCTAGACTTTTGGTGGGTTTTGGTGGTGGTGCGTGATGTTTCAGTGGCTGGGGGTGGTTGTTGGGTGGGTGGTGGTGGGTGATGTACTAGTGGGGTTTTGGTAGTGGTTGGGTGGCTGCTTGGTTTTGGTGTTTGGTGGGTTTTGGTGGCGGGTGATGTATAGGTGGGGTTTTGGCAGTGGTGGTGGATTTTGCTTGGTTAGGTGTTGGGTGGCTGGGAGATGGTGGGTTTTGGTGACAGGTGACGTATTATCGGTGGGTTTTTGGTGGTTATTAGATGGCCAGTATTGGTGGGCTTTGCTTGATTTGGTGTTGGGTGGCTAAGTGGTGGGTTTTGTTTGGTTTTGGTGTTGGTTTCGGTGGTGGTGAGTTTTGGGGATAGGGTGGGTTTCAATGGTGGTGGTAAGTTTCGAGGTTGCATGAGGTTGTGGCCTTGTGGGGCTGGGTTTCTGTGGTGGTAGTGGGGTTGGGTGATGGTGTATTTTGGGGGTGGGTGATGGGTTTCACAGAGGGGTTTGTGGGGGTGGAATTCGGTGGTAACGGTGATGGTGATGGTGGGGTTGGGTGGTGCTGAATTTCATGAGAAAGGTTGTGGGGGAAAGTTTCGGTGGTGGTAGGTAGTTGGGTGTTTGGTGGTTGGTGGTAGTGTTGGGTAGTGAATTTTTGGTATAATATCGAACATATTTTTTATTTTTGTTTTTATAATTTTTTAAATATAAATGACTACCAAACATGTTTTATATTTTTAATATTTATCAAAAATAAAACAAAAAGTAACTTTTTTTTTAATAAAAAAAATGTAAAATAAAAATGTTATCAAACGCACCCTTAATTTATCAAATCAACATCAAACTAACATGCAACTTTGTCCGATAAATATTTAATTCATCAATTTAACACAAAATTAAAATTAAATTTATACAAATTAACATTCAACTCAATCCAATTAATATTTAATTCATCAAATTAACACCAAATAAACATTCAATTCATCCAATTAATATTAAATTCATAATAATTAACACTAAATTAATATTCAATACATCTAATTGATTCAAATTCATCTAATTAACACTAAATTAAACAAATTTGCTTCAAAAATCATTCAATAAAGATTCAATTTATCAAATCAATATCAAAGTAACATGCTATTTCGTCCAATTATTTAATTAATAAAATTAATATCAAATTAATATTCAATTCACCAAATTAACATTTAATTTCATCTAATAAATATTAAATTTATCTAATTAACATTCAATTCAATCCGATTAATATCCAATTCATCAAATTAACATCAAATTCATTTAATTTATATTCAAAATCGTCCAATTAACATCCAAACTCATGGATTAAAAATTTAATTTATCAAATTAACACTAAAGTAACATGTAATTTCATCCAATTAATATTCAATTTATCATATTAACATCAAATTAACATTAAATTTATTAAATTAACATTTATTGTCATCCAATTAACACTCAATTCATCAAATCATAGTCCAATGATGATTATGTTAAGGAGTCTTCTCTTTACAAGTACACAAGGGGTTTTTACTCCGATGGTGAGGAGGAGACTTTGGCTTGAGAAGATGATTTTAATTCTTTTATGGCATCACTGTCAATACTCAATAAGATTGAGCTAAAAAAGAAGAGAAAAAAATAGGAGCGAGGTGCTTTAGCATTGGTGTTGAAAAATATCCTAGTCGTGGAAAATTCAGAAATAATGACTAGGTCCAAATCCAAGCTATCCTTCAAAGTTCCAAAGCAAAAAAAATCCATACGGATTTAGGCGTTAAATGGAGGATTTTCGGCTACTACTTTTTGAGCCAAACGTGGGTTTCAGGGAGGATTTTCAGCCACGGTTTCATGGAGGACTTTCGGGATATGTCCAGTGCACTGTTCACGTCAGTGTTCTCTTTTAGCTGGAGATGTTGCAGCTGGTGATTTGAATTGGGCTCTTTCAGCTGGATTTCTTGCAGCAGGCTTTCATTTGGACTTCAGAATCAGTTGGAGCAGTTTCATGCAGGCCCTGTTCACGTTACTTTTCAGCTGTAGTTTCTGCTTTAAACAGTCATTATGCAAGGGAGTCTGGCACCATTCACATTACTATTCACCTGGATTCTTTTAGCTGAGTTTTCAGCTGGAGTTTTCAGCTGGATTTCCTTATGCAAGGGAGTCTTCAACTATGGATATGGGCTCTTTTCTGATTTCTTTCCCAATGTCACGTCTTTTAGTAGGTTGGCCCCCAGTATGTAGGTTACTGCAGCAGCAACATTAAACAACCCAGTTCGTTTTGTGAATTAAGGAGACTCCAGTTTGCCTCTTGCTAGAAGACTCCAACGTGATTCATGGGCAGGATTTCAAGAATTATGGTGGGATTGTTTTGGATTTCAAGAATTACTGTAATAGCAAGCATAGTCATTAAAAGGGACCCACGGTTGGGACAAGAATGCATTGGAGACTTTCTCAAAAGAAGTAACCATTTTCCCTTATTTTTTAAATGGAATTATGGATTTATGGGTATTGTAATATTTTAGAGTAAGGTTTAAATGTTTCCCCTAATTTCTTGTAATTTTGATTTGGTACTAATAATATTTATCCTCGTATTATCGAGGTTTAATAAAAAAAAACTCAAAATTAACATTCAAGTCATTTAATTTATATTTAAATTCAGTCAATTGACACTCAATTAATCAAATTAATATACAATATTATCCAATAAATATTTAATTTATCAAATCGACACCAAAGTGACATCCAATTAATATTCAATTTATCAAATTAACATTTAATTTCATCTAATAAATATTCAATTTAACAAATTAATACATAATACATCAAATTCATATTCAATTTCATCCAATTAATACATAATACATCAAATTAACATGCAATTCATTTATTTTTAAATTAATCCAATTAACACTCATTTCATCAAATTAACTTCCAAGATTATGCAATAAAAATTTAATTTATCAAATCTACACCAAAGTAACATGCAATTTCATCCAACTAATATTCAATTCATTAAATTAGCATTCAATTCACCAAATTAACATTCAATTTTATCTAATAAACATTTAATTCATAAAATTAACATTCAAATTCAACTAGCTTAAATTCATCAAATTGATAATCAATTTCATCCAATTAACACTCAATTGATCAAATTAACATCAAATTAACATTTAATTCATCCAATATATGTTCAAATTCATCCAATTAACACTCAATTAATAAATATTAATTAGATAAAATTTCATGTTACTTTAACATTGATTTGATAAATTGAATCATTGTTGGATGATTTTGAATATTAATTGGATGAATTGAGTGTTAAGTGGATGAATTTAAATATAAATTGAATGAATTTAGTATTATTGTAGTGTTAATTTGATAAACTAAATGTGTCTTTTAGCGGATTGGCCCACGGTATGTAGGATACAGCAGCAGCAGCAGCAGCATTAAACAGCCCAGTTCGTTTTGTGAATTAGGGAGACTCCAGTTTGCCTCTTGCTAGAAGACTCCGACGTGATTCATGGGCTGGATTTCAAGAATCATGGTGGGATTGTTTTGGATTACAAAAACCAAGTGATGGGCAATAGCATAATGATAGCAAGCATGCAATTTAGTCATTAAAAAGGACCCACGACGGGGACAAGAATGCATAGAGACTTTCTCAAAAGCAGTTGCCATTTTTTCTTATTTTTTAAATGGAATTATGGATTTATGGTTATTGGATTTAAAGGGGTAAGGTTTAAATGTCTCCCCCTAGTTTCTTGTAATTTTGATTTTGTATTAATAATATTTATCCTTATATTGTCGAGGTTTAATAAAAAAATGTTAATATGATAAATTTAAACTAATTGAATTTGAATGTTAATTTGATGAACTAAATATTTATTAGATAAATTTAAACTAGTTGAATTTGAATATTAATTTGATGAAATAAATGTTCATTAGACAAAATTGAATGTTAATATTATGAATTGAATGTTAATTTAGTGTTAATTTGATGAACCGGGTATTAATTGGATGAAATTAAATGTTAATTTGATAAATTTAATGTTAATTAGTTGAATTTGAATGTTAGTTTGATAGATTTAATGTCTATTAGATGAAATTAAATATTAATTTTATGCTAATCTTATGAGTCAAATATTAATTGGATGAAATTACATGTTACTTTGGGGTTTGATTAGATAACTTGAATCTTTATTGGATAANATGAGTCAAATATTAATTGGATGAAATTACATGTTACTTTGGGGTTTGATTAGATAACTTGAATCTTTATTGGATAATTTTTAACGTTAACTTGATAAATTAAGAGTTAATTGGATGAATTGAATATTAATTTGATGAATTGAATGTTAATTTGATGAATTGAATATTAATTTAATTAAATTGAATGTTAATTTGATGAATTGAATATTAATTGGAAGAAATTGAATGTTAATTTGATGAATTTTATGTTAACTAGTTGAATTTGAATGTGTAATTGATAAAATAGAATGTTATTTTGATGACTTGAATGTTAATTTTGAGTTAATTTAAAGAATTAAATATTAATTGTATAAAATTGCATATTGATTTGGTGTTAATTTGATGCATTGAATCTTTATTGTTTGATTTGGGAAGTTAATTCAATGAATTGAGTGTTAATTGAATGAATTTGAATATAAATTAGAAGAATTGAAAGTTAATTTAGTGTTAATTTGATGAATTAAGTGGTAATTTGATGAAATTGAATGTTAAGTTAATGGATTTAACGTTGAATTTAAATGTTAATTTGATGAATTAAAAACTTAATAGATGAGATTGAATGTTAATTTCATGATTTGAATGTTAATTTTGTGTTAATTTGATGAATTAAATATTAATTGAATGAAATTTCATATGTCAATTTGTTGAATTAAGTGTTAATTGGATGAATTTAAATTGAAAGCTTAGTAGATGAAAATGAATGTTTTTTTTTATTTGGATAATGAGATGAAAGTGAATGTTAATTGATAAATGGAATGTCAATTTGGTATCGATTTGATAATTTGAATATTAATTTGATAAATTAAATATAAATTATATAAAATTAAATGCTAGTTTGGTTTTAATTTGATAAATTGAATCTTTATTGGATGATTTTGATGTTAATTAGATAAATTGAATGTTAATTTGATGATTTTGAATATAAATTGAATGTTAATTTGGTGTGAATTTGTTGAAATTTATATTAATCAGATTGAATTAAATGTTAATTAGTTGAATTTGAATGTTAATTTAATGAATTAAATGTGTTAATGTAATGTCAATTTTCTAATTGCATGTTAATTAAATATTTTAGAGATAAAATTGATATTTTAGGGACCAAATTAATAAAAACGTTCATCCTTTAGGATAACATATTTAGAATACAATTGCAAAATTAAGATCGATCATGACAAAGCATGACCGATCTTGATTTCCTAAAATAGGAAATAATAATTTTATCGCCTAATATGAACATTTTGTCAGTTTAATACCTAAAATATCAATTTGTTAAATTTTATCCTTAAAGTATTCAATTAACATGCAATTTGGCAAATTGACACCACGCTAACCTCCAAATTCATCTAATTAACATTTAACTCATCAAATTAATACTCAATATCATCCAATTAGTATTTAATCCGTCAAATTAATATTTAATTCATCAAATAGAATGAATGTTCTTAAAGATATTGTAACCTAAACGAGGTGTGACTAAAAATTTTCGAATAAAATAAGAACTTTAGTAAGATCGGTAACAAAAGAATAAGATCGGTCATAACCGATCATGATCTGTAGAAGATCTTTAATAAGACCGGTCATGAAGATCAATAATGACCGATCCTGATAGGTAGAATATCTTTAATAAGACCGGTCATGATTTATCCTGATTGGTAAAATTGGCCACCGATTGCAACTAAAAAAAATGGTAATTCTCATCCACACCCTTCTAGATAGGCATATCTTCAATTAGATCCCTCAAATTTGGTGTTAATTTGATAAATTATGTGTTAATGAGATGAAATTGAATGTTAGTTTGATGAATTTAATGTAAACTAATTAAATTTAAATGTTAATTTGATATTGATTTAATGAAATGAATATTTATTGGATGAATTAAATGTTACGAATTGAAAGCTAATTGTCACTCAAAACATCGTGACCACACTTTTAACTAAATTTGAAAGAGCGGTAATGTCACCATAACGATGGCAAACTCATCCAATAGAGTGGAAAAACTCACTTAATAAGTGCTAACCTGTTGGAGTATAGATAGTCTAGGTTTATTAGGATTTCTTTTCCCTTTTTTACCCTTACTAAGATTTTTATATTTTGCCTAAACTACAAGGATGTTTAAGTCACTCTGTATTATTTTTGGATATATATACGTGATTCTACTCTTAATTTGAGTATCCCTTTTTCATTCACAACTATCTCAAGTTGGTATCAGAGTCATTAACCCTAACCCTAATTCTAACATTAGCCTCCACCAAACAACGCAACCAGCGAGACGATAGCCTCTACTCCATCGTCTACCTCTGCTACACCGTCTATACAAGGAGATTGCCTCACCGGCAAACTGCCTTCAAGCAAAACCAACAACACCTTTACTGCCCAGCAACCCACAGCCTGCCCATAAAGCAACCTCAATCACCGACTGAAACCAAAACACTGCCCATAAAGCACCGACTGAAACCAGTTGAACCGACTGAAACCACAGCCTGCCCAGCAACATGCGTGACTGCCCATAAAGCACCGACTGAAACCAAAACCAAAACCAACCTGTTGCCCAGCGAAACTCCTATAGCCCAGCCACCGACTGCCTCCAACCGACTGCCTTCAATAACCCCACCAACTGCCTCCAACTGACTGCCCTCAATAACCACACCGACAGCCAACATATACCAACCTGCTGAAACCAAAACCAAAACCAACCTGCTGCCCAGCGAAACTCCTATAGCCCAGCCAGTGACTGCCTCCAACCGACTGCCTTCAATAACCCCACCGACTGCCTCCAACCGACTGCCCTCAATAACCACACCGACAGCCAACATATACCACACATCAAACCAGTCCACTGATAACCAATATAGTCCCAAACTAGTCCCAAACCCACTGCCCAACCCAATATAGTCCCAAACTAGACCAGCCCAGTAACCCAACCCACTGCCCAATAAACACGACGCCCAACCACCTAGCCTACTGTTGGGTCACTGCTCAGCCCACTGCCAGGTCGTGTTTCTCGTTTTAACTTCATCCTTTGCACTCTTCGTCATAGTGCTACCAGGTTGCAGTCTCTAGGATTTTTTTTTTATGAGGGGTTAAATCTTCTTCTCCGTCTGTTGATCTGCTCTTGATGCAGTAGATCATTTATATTTATTGGATTTCTGGGCACCGTGACTTGATTATTTGGGAGCTTTTTGGACCTTCCTTATTTGTCGCTACTGTTCGACTGAAGGTATATTGTTCTCCCTTATTTTATTCCTCTATTTATCTTAGAGTTATTTTTCTGTCACGGGTGCCCTAGTATTGTTGTTGATATGGCTACTACTGAGGGACTTGAGAACCCTACTGTTGACACCTCTACCGTTGAGACATCTATGGGTACTTCCACTTTTATGTTTGACCAGTATACAGTGCCTACTAGCACAGTTGCATTACCAGCATTACCGGGCATGATCTCTCAAAAAGTTACGGCACAATTGTTGAATGGTCGTAACTTCGCTGAGTGGTCACGCTCATTCCAGCTTTTCTTAGGCCGTGTAGGAAAGCTTGGTTGGCTGACGGGATCTCACCCAAAGCCAGCTGATGCCGACCCTGGATATTCTGCGTGGTTCTCTGAAAACTGTGCCATTCTTGGATGGTTATTTGGCTCAATGGAGCCCTCTGTTTGCAAGATCCACCAGTTTCATAGCTCTGTTCCGAAGCTATGGAGCGCATTATCAGAGATGTATTCTCAGTCAGGACGGGGAGTTCGTGTTTATGAGCTTTCTCAGGAGCTCTCATATGCTCGGCAGGGAGATATGACCGTTCAGGATTATTATGGCTATTTGACCCAGCGCTGGCTTGAGTATGAGTCTCTACGTCCTCTTGCTGCTATTCCGAAGATAGAGCCCGAGGGAGCAGCATTCTTGCATACTCGAGAGCAGGAGGATAGGATTCACAAGTTCCTTATGGGGCTTCGTGATGAGTTTGAGGGACCTCGTTCTCAGATCTTGTCGATGTTGACACTTCCTTCTCTTTATGAGGTGTATGGGATGATTGAGCAGCATGAGCGTCGAGTCCGTATTGCATCACTTCCAGTTGCAGCTTTGCCTCCTTCGATTGACCAGATGGCCCTTGCAGCTGCTGTAGGGTCCCGTTCAGGATCCTTAGTCAGGGATGGGCAACGCTCAGACCAGCGCCGTCAGGGCGCCCCAGATCAGCGCAGACGGGGGGATTCCCGTCAATGTGATTATTGTGGCCGACCAGGACATCTCAGGGCTACTTGCTGGAAGCTCCATCCAGAGCTTAAGCCACCTTCTCGCAGCCGTACTGTTGCTATTGCTGAGGTACCACCGCCCACTACCGCCACTCCTGCTACTGCTCCTCCTTGGCAAAGTGATATGGATGCTATCACTTCCCGATTAGATATACTTATGTCTGCTCTGACTTCTCAGAGTCTGACTACTGCTGCTGTCACCACTACAGGTATATCTCGTGCCTTTCACGCTTGTGCCAGTTCATCTCCCCTTTGGATGTTGGACTCGGGTGCGAATGGTCACATGACAGGTGAGGCCCATCACTTCACCACTTTTGACGAGCCATTACATACACAGGTTCAGTTAGCAGATGGAACACATGCCCCTATTGTTAGTAGGGGTACAGTCCGTCTCCCAGATGGCCTTACATTACATTCGGTTTTTCATGCGCCAAAGTTGGCCATGAATCTATTATCTGTACATCAGTTAGCCAGAGATTTTCACTGTGCGGTTGTATTCTTATCTGATTCGTGTTATTTGCAGGACCTGAGTACCAGGAGGATTATTATCAAGGGACATGAGAAAGATGGACTGTATTATCTTGGCAATCCATCTCCAGTTTCACCAATTCCTTCACCTGCACCTGCTTTGTCTTTTTCTGTTCCTAGCTTGCATGCTAGTATTTTACCTAGTAGTTGTCGTTATGATTTTTCGTCACAAACTGTTCAATTGTGGCATGACCGTTTTGGACATACAAATTTTAAATATTTATGTATGTTGTTTCCTGCTTTGAGTAATGCTTGTGTTGGTGGTAAACTTGATTGCGTTATCTGTTCCCTATCAAAACATGTTAGGGCCAATTATATTCCTCGCATGCACCAGTCACCCAAGCCATTTGACCTAATACACTCTGATATTTGGGGACCCTCTCCCGTTACTGCTCTGTCAGGTGCCAGATATTATGTGACATTTATAGATGATCATACCCGTTGTACTTGGGTCTACCTTTTGCATAGGAAGTCTGATGTGCTCCCTATAATCACTCAGTTTTTACAGATGATTAAGACACAATTCGATGTCATTGTTCGTGCTCTTCGTTCGGATAATGCCAAAGAATATGTGTCTGATGCTTTAGTGTCTCACCTTTCTTCTCAGGGTATCCTTCAGCAACTCACTTGTCCATATACTCCTGAGCAAAATGGTGTTGCTGAGAGGAAAAATAGGAGTTTGATAGGGATGGTACGTTGTCTGCTTAGAGGCATGAGGGTACCAAAATCTTATTGGCATTTTGCTGTTTTGACTTCTACCTTTCTGTGCAATCGTACGCCGAGTCGTGTTCTTCAGCATAAGGCTCCCTTACAGGTCTTATTTCCTGAGCGGACACTTTTTCCGGTCCCCCCTCGTGTTTTTGGATGCACATGTTTTGTTCAGGATCGGTCTCCTACTCGTCATAAACTTGATGATAAAGCGATTCGTTGTATCTTTGTGGGCTATTGTCATCAATCTAAGGGGTATCGATGTTATGATCCTATTAGGCGTCGTATGTATCACAATCTAGATGTTACCTTTCTTGAGCATATTCCTTATTTTCCTTTCAGTCCTTTGTCTGCCCCTCCAGTTGATGATACTCCCTTTGATTTTCCATTACCACAAGAGTCAGAGTCATTGATCACTATCCCTACAGGGTCATCCGTTTTTCCTCCCAAGGAGTCACTCATCCCTGTCAGTACAGAGTTACCAGTCTCTCTTCCTTTGCAGGTGTATGCTCGTTGTCCTCGCTCTCATCACCCTGCTGATATCCCCTCTACCTCAGGTGATGCATGTAATACTTCTCAGTTTGTTGAGCATATTGATGCACCTATTGTTAGTACTGATGAGATTACAGGTGCTGAGCCAGTTACTTTACCTGATAAGATATTATCAGTAGAGGATGGTGATTTAGGGCGTCGTTATCCAAGGCGTGATCGCCGTCCAGTTGATCGATATGGTTGGACCGCCAAGATTTTATATCCGATCTCTGCTTATGTTTCTTATGGTAATCTGTCTCCCACATTTCGAGCTTATACTATGGCCTTATCAGATACGCTGGTTCCTCGCTCTATTTCGGAAGCTATGCGGGAGCCCCAGTGGGTTCTTGCCATGCAGACAGAGATGGACGCTCTTCAGCGTAATCATACATGGGATCTTGTCTCCTTACCTTCAGGGGTGAAGCCTGTTGGCTGTCGCTGGGTTTACACCCTGAAGTTTCTGGCAGATGGTACTATTGATCGTTACAAGGCTAGACTTGTGGCGAAGGGCTTTACTCAGGTACCAGGTCGTGACTTTGGTGCTACATTTGCCCCCGTGGCAAAATTGACTACTGTTCGGTTAATTATTTCTCTGGCTGCGGAGTACTCTTGGCCTCTTCATCAATTAGATGTGAAGAATGCGTTTCTTCACGGTGATCTGGACGAGATTATTTATATGGATGCACCACCGGGCTTTCGTGGTGAGGGGGAGTATGCTGGAAAGGTATGTCGACTGCGTAAGTCTCTTTATGGACTGAAACAGTCGCCACGAGCCTGGTTCTCTCGCTTCAGTGATGTAGTCATACGATTGGGGTTCACCAGGTGTCATTCTGATCATACCTGCTTTATTCGACGGAATACTTCTGGACAGTGTGTCATCCTTCTGGTATATGTTGATGATATTATTATTACTGGTGATGATGTTTCTGGGACTGCGCAGGTCAAGATAGACCTTGGGAAGGCCTTCGATGTGAAGGATCTTGGATTTCTGCGATACTTTCTTGGGATTGAGGTTGCCCGTAGAAGCAGAGGTATTGTTCTTTCTCAGAGAAAGTATGTTTTGGATCTTCTTTCAGACACTGGGATGTTGGGGTGCAAACCGGCATCATCACCTATGATTCCAAACCTGAAGCTTACTGCTGAAGGTGAGGAGTTGAAAGATCCGACAGTTTATCAAAGATTGGTAGGTAGACTTATCTACTTAGCCAATACTAGGCCGGACATTTCATTCGCAGTCAGCCGAGTTAGTCAGTTCATGCATAGGCCATGTCAGCCTCATCTTGATGCAGTTTATCATATTCTTCGGTACCTCAAGTCTTGTCCTGGACTTGGGTTGTTTTATGCATCAGGATCTCAGACCGGTTCTCTAGCCTGTTATTCAGATTCAGATTATGGGGGAGCATGTGATGGTCGATCTACTACGGGTTTCTGTGCTTTTCGAGGGACTCATCTTATCTCTTGGAAGAGCAAGAAGCAGGCAGTTGTCTCCCGCTCGTCCGCAGAGGCAGAGTATCGGGCACTGGCACTTGGCACATGTGAGATTATCTGGCTACGATCGATTCTTGACGAGTTGGGTTTTTCAGTGACCTCTCCATCCACATTATATTGTGATAATCAATCTGCTATTCAGCTCGCTTCTGACTCTGTACTACATGAGAGAACGAAGCATATAGAGATCGATGTTCACTTTCTTCGGGAGAAGGTCAGCAGTGGTCTTGTTACTCCATCGTTTGTGGGGACCAGTGATCAAGTTGTAGATGTTTTTACCAAACCTGTCACTCTGTCTATTCTTCGGGACTCTGTTGTCAAGCTTGGCTTAGTTGACATTTTTGCGCCTAGCTTGAGGGGGAGTGTTGGAGTATAGATAGTCTAGGTTTATTAGGATTTCTTTTCCCTTTTTTACCCTTACTAAGATTTTTATATTTTGCCTAAACTACAAGGATGTTTAAGTCACTCTGTATTATTTTTGGATATATATACGGGACTCTACTCTTAATTTGAGTATCCCTTTTTCATTCACAACTATCTCAAGTTAACCCAACCTCAAAACGTGCCAATCCAACCCCTAAAAGTGATAATGTCACTCTAAGTCATAGTAACCACACCCAAAAAATGATAATAACATCTCATAGAGTGGTAAATGTACCCAAAACATGCAAACCTAACCCCAAAATGTGCTAATCAAACCCAAAAAATGGTAACCCCGTTTAAAAAGTGTTATGATCACTCCAAAATGTGTTAACTAAATCCAAAAAAGTGGTAATATAACCCCAGAACGTGGTTATCATATCCCAAAACGTGATAACCACACCCATAAAGTGATAACTCTCACTCCAAGAATACCAGAAAGAATTAACAACGTAATCTTATCCCTAAAATGTGGGATCAATGCATCTAAAAAGATGATAACCTTATTGTAAAAAGTTTTAAGTGTATTTATTTGTTTAAAGATAAAATTACATTAATTTCAACATCCCTACTAATTTATAATCTCTTAAATGGTTCCATAGGGATCAAAAGATGTGTAAATGAGCTCTATAACTTGTATTCTTCTCTGTTTGTCTTCGTCTTTGTCTTTTTTTATTTATTTATTTTAAATGTCTTCATCCTTTATCTCATTTACCTACTGAGTGGATAACCAGTAAAAAGTAAAATAGTGTTGTTTTATTAACCGTTGTAATTCATTCATTATGAATCGATGGTTCATATTTATTTAACGGTATAATATCGAAAAAATATTTTCGCCCTAGAAGGACACTTTGTGGACAGGAAGTCTTGATGGCAAAATATACTACCAATGACAAAGGAAAAACAGTGGGCTAACCAAGTACATCTGTTTCAAAAAGACTAGAAGCTGATTGCAAAGTATGGTGTCATGACTGATTCCTCATGGCTATTTATATAACCAAAAGTCCATTTGTAACTCCCATGTGACAGCCCATTAAAAGTCATTTAAAATATTATAAAGTTAACCTTGAATATTTTGTACCGTTGGACATTTGAATTTTTCAAAAAGACTATGTTACATATGAAAACTAATGCCAAATAATGTTACATAAATATGAAATTCAAGTGTCATAAATATGAAATTCAAGTAGACCTATGGTAACCATTATAACTGAAACGTTTTGACTGGGAATTTTAAAAATTATCTTTTAATTCCAATATAAACTCCCCCACATGTTGGCGGGTAGCCTCGAACTAATCAACATAGTACTCATCGTCTCTTTTCTAATTCTATTTTTTCATTTCACAATACCATTTGATTTGGGAGAGTATGGAAGAGCAACTTCATAAAAATCTCATGTACTTCATCTTTAATTATTTAATAAATATAATTTAGTGAACCTAGAATAATCATCAACAAATATTAAACAAAATCTTTTACTCCCTCTTGTACATGTCATAGTGCTTATTAAACCACCCAAGTCACAGTAAATTAGTTGTAAATCTTTACCTTCTCTTGGAATAGATTTGCATGATTTCTTAGTAATCTTAGTTTCGGCACATATTTCACATTTATCTTAGTTTCACACATTTGATAAATTAATATTATATGTCACATGTCCAAGTCCTTCATGTCAAAATACCCTCATTGGTTTCCACCACATTTGTCTTCAGATTAGGATAGTTTAGTTTAGTTGTTGTTACCACTCTTCCGATACTTGCACCTTGTCGCATGATATCCTAGCTNCTTCATGTCAAAATACCCTCATTGGTTTCCACCACATTTGTCTTCAGATTAGGATAGTTTATTTTAGTTGTTGTTACCACTCTTCCGATACTTGCACCTTGTCGCATGATATCCTAGCTTACTGCAAACATAACATTCACCTTGGAGGTTGATTCTCGCCCCTTTGATTCAATGACTCAATGTTGTAGATCCGATAACCTCCTAGTATTTCTATAGTGTCCTTTGCACTACCACGCACTTATCGTGAAGGGTAGTGAACAACCCTCTCCGATCTTTCTTTGAAAAAACACTAAAAGATTTGATTAAGAGTGTGTGTAACTTTTGAATAAAGCAAACAAAAAATGAGTAGCAAAGAAAATTGAGGAGAGCCTTAAAAAAAATGGGTGAAGTGGAAGCTTGCTTTGTAAGCCAAGTGCAACAATATTAAAAAGACAAATAAGTTAAATGTTTTGAAACATCAACTAATACAAGCCACACAAGTTCCGTAATGTTTCTTTAAAATCTGAAAATCCGTCTTTACTTTGTTTGCCCAAGCGACATGATGTTGTTACACAACAGAAATCAACACCAAATTTTCATAGTACAAAAACTTTTCAATGCTATACAGGGATAGAGAGGGAGATAGAGAGTAAGAGAGTTTAACTTTAGGGAGTTTTTTTATGATGTATATTGAGTTGCCTTAGAGTTTATATAAACAACCAATAGGTGCCTTAGAGAGGCATATCTTGTGTAGATATGTCGGTTAATAGTTAAAGATATGTGTTTTGGGTGACAAATGATACCTTGAACATCTCTAAATGGTCGACCCATCAGGAGTGCCTTGGTTTGTGTCCATGCCCAAAACCGAATATTTCACTTGTGTCATGTAGGGATCATTCAAGACTTTATCAAATAAAAGTTTAATCTACTTAACCAGTGCTCGCTAGATATTTGGGTCCACTTATACCCAACGATGGATTTCGAAGATGTAGCTTCCAAATTCTTTTATGACCCTGCTTTAATCTTTAATGCTCTTTGATCAAATGGACTCCTGACTTATCTCACTAGGCTCAGGGATTGTGCCAGCATACTAAATTCCTATCATAACATACTAAATACAATTTTTTTTTCAACGATTAGGAGTGTTCGGGTTAACTTATATTCATCTTAATTAATCTTTTACTCAGTTTGGTCAAAGGCTGGTCATTCATGCCGGTACTAGAATGTTCATTAGGAATTAGTCCCTCATGGGCTGGCCTTAAGAGGTAGTTAAGATTCAAACTCAGAATGTCTAATTTACAGCTTATTTCTATTATCATTTTAGCTCTTTTTAGGATTTTAAAAATAGTTAAACCAAGAGAAAAAAAAAATCCAATCCTATAGCAAAAAATAATTACTTTATACGAAAAACCTGTGTAAGAAAACCAAAGGAACACAATACAACCAACATGCACTATGGTGAAAAGGAGTTCATGTAGCAAGCTGCATCAACATGTTGAATCTTTATGGTTAAATACATAACTAGTCGTCAACAGACGTACCATGCGATAGAATCTTTTACTTCTCGCAAAAGCGCTCACTTTGCTTTCTTTGTGTAGTTTCTCTTTATTCCATGAAGGGTATAACTGTTATGAAATGATGAACAATAAAACACTCACAAGGAAAATGTCGGGGAAATTAGCATAATTATACATAATTTTATTTAATAAAATAATAACTAACAAGAATATGTAAATAAATATAAAATAACAATCAATTTAGAATATAATAAAATAGATACCATAAATTAGAAAGAGCTGGTCTGCGAGTCCAAGAATCGTGTGAACATTGTCCTAAAGCAATTGAGTCTGCCCGCGTGAGGGTACCGACGGACAAGCGACTCTAAGATTAAACCTAAACACTCGCAGCAGTACCTCTTCAATGGTCATGCCCACTAGAAGGAATGAGTGAACTTAACTCGAATCGAAATTACCAAAAAACATAATCGAAAGATACATCTATAATATATATGGAAAAAGAATACATACTACAAAAACATATAATCATTGGATCATATGAGCTCCTTTTATATATTCTTGAGAATACTAGTCATTAGAGGCTTTTAAAATCCACTATCTCGTAACCCCCACCACATAAAGGCATTCAATTGTCCAATTAAAATAAAATATAATTATTCATTTAAATCATATAATAATTCAATTAAATCCTCAATTAAAAGTGATCGATTAAAACATATAAAATAAATTAAATGAGAAATTTTAAAGCTTTCATTTTTCAACACAAATGTTCTACTATCTCCGAACCTAGCTTTATTAAATGATTTGAAAGCATCTTCATAAATAGTGTTTCTCACACATATATGGTCCCATGCAATGACTATCTTAGGATGTTTCCTAATTGAATACCACTGTTTTAGAGCTGATTCTCGATGGATTGATCCTATATTTCTTTCGAAAAACTAGCTATTGAACATCTGAATTAGTCCCTTTTGATAGATTAAAAAACTCAATTTGTTGATGCAACGAATTGAGCGGTTCCTCTATCGATAGATCCATTTGGTTTTCTATACTAATTATTTGATGCAATCTGTGATGGATTAATTTCCTTAATAAATGGCTATGAACCATCGAATACGACATTCAAAGCTCCATGAGGATTTGAATACATCTAATGACCCTAATGCTCTGTTTAGTACGATGAAAAAGTAGAAGGATGAAAAATTTGAAGGATAAATAAAACATCATGTAAAGAAGGAAAGTAGGAAGGATGGAAAAGTGGAAGAATTAACTTTTCTTCCAACTTACCAAAATCAATCCCTCCAAAATTGGGAGAAAAGTGGATGAAAAGTTAATTATTTGTGTTAAGATGTATTTTATTTGTCTATATATCTTTTTATATATACATATATTATGTATACATTAATTTTATATAAAAATATAATGGTAAAATATGTGTGTATATATATATATTTTAAAAAAAATTTAAAAAATAAAAAATATTTTAATTAAAAAAATATTTTTCCATCTTAACTAAGGGTGAAAATTTTCAACTCAACACGATTCGAACTCGATATGGAAATAAATAGGTTAACTCGCAACTTGACACGACATAATTAGTTAAATGAGTTAAGTTAGGTTTAACTAATATTCGACACAAACTCGTAATGACTCAACACGAATCTGATACGACACAACTCGATTGTCACTCCTAATTTTAGGCAACACAAAAAAAAAATAGTCATTTTTATTTTCCATCCATCAAACCAACCACAAAAAAAAGGAAGTGTATCACTTCCTACTTTTCATCCTTAAATGATAGAAATTGTATTCCTCCTACTTTCCATCATTCTTATTTTTCATACTCTCTACCAAACGGATTATAAGCCTTAATTGTCCTCAATGAATTAGAGCTTAGTTTAAAGATTGAAACAAGTTTTGGTCAGGGAATATGCAACCTTTTAACTTTGTAAAAACATGTGTATTATTTGCATTTATGCCATTTCAATTTTTGACATTAACATAAATGAATCAATAATATGGAGACTTAGTGGGCGAAGCTAGAAATATGCAATAGTGGGGGGCAAATTTTAACAATAACGAGATAAAAAATTTAATTTATAATTATAAAAAAAAAACTACTATATTTACCGATCACACTTTTATTCAACACCTTTACAATTGCTCTAAACTAGTTTTTTTTTTAAAGTAAATCACATAAATAGCCCTTAAACTTTAGTCTTTGTTTTAAATTGCCCCCTCAACTTTTATTTTTTTTTATTTTATCCCCTAAACTATTTAAATCATTTTAATGAACACTTTCTGTTAAATTCAGGTGTTAAGTAGGAATAGAACCCTACAAATGACTTTCACATGGCAACCCATGGAGGGCTTTATTGGCACATCAACATTTATTTACAGTAGGGCACCAATTTTCTCTCCCATTCTCCTCTCTTCCTGATGCTCTGTTTTCCTTCAGTCCAGTTGACTGGGTATTGTGAGAAAGGCGGTCGTGCAGGGGAAAAAAGGAGAGAGAGAGAGAGAGAAAATATGCACCACCAGTAGGCCGTGGCTCAATCAACTTGACATCCCAAACCTTCACGTTCCTACACCCAATGAACCCAACCAAACTGGGTCTACACACATCACCCAAACACGCCACAATCAGATTCGAACTCACCATCACATTCTTCTTCTCATCAAACCTCTCTACAAACCTCAACTCTTGCCCATTTATCTCTCCTGCACTAGTAATCCCAACATTCTCTGCCTCCTCTGCCAATCCCGTGTTCCATTTGTCACTCTCTTCTAGGTAATCCTCCATTTTCGTACCTCGCAAATTAATTGATAATTAATGCTTTCTATGTTGTCGATCTTTTTAGGTAAATAAATATTGTCAATGTTACCAGTTGTAAATCGTCATTTAAAATTCATCCATGTTGAGAACAACTCCAGCCTTAGGAATTACGAAATTGAGCTTGTAAATGGTGGGGATGTTAGGTTCCACAACAGAGACCACATGAGATGCCGAAAGAAACAATGGAGGAAGCGGGTTGGAGGTACAGGTGGTGAGTCTTCGACCGCGTGTAGGTGATGGTGTTGTAAAAGACGAAGGGGCACTCACTGTAGACAGTGGCAACCTTTTCCAGGAAGCCCAAAGGAGTGAGAGGGCTTGAATTTGGAGCTCTTGGATTCAATTGGTCCATACTCTGTTTTTGTGGCTGTGTATGGATTTTAGGGGTATCAATGGAGGGAAAATTGGTGCCGAACACTACATAAATGTGGATATGCCAAAAATGCCCTCAACCAGTTGACATGTATAGGTCATGTGTGGGTTTCATCCCTATTTAACGTCTAAATTAACAAAACGTGTTGATTAAAATGATTTAAATAATTCAGAAGGCAAATTAAAAAAATTAGAAGTTGAGGGGGTAATTTAAAACAAAGACTAAAGTTCAAAGGTTATTTATGTGGTTTACCCTTTTTTATTTTCTAATATTCCATGATAATTTCATTATCAATAACATTGAACATGCTTTTGTCCAAAGAATAACGTTACTTGGACTTAATTTGTTAATCTAATATTCAGATTTTATCAATTGTTGTTGAATTCATAGTGAATTTTAAAATTAGATTGGATCCACTACATCTAATTTAAGAGCAACAATGAATTAGGTCAACTAGTTGAATAACCAAATTAGGTTTAAATAGTATTAACGTTCTTAGAACATCTGAATTAACAACAAGAAGAAAGAGTGTGAGAAATAAATAGGAAGTGGACAAAGAATTTAGGAATTTTTCTTGAAAAAATGTTGAGGTAGTTCAAAAAAGAAATTAACCGTTTGCAACACAAATATAAAAAATAATTAAGAGGATATGGGTGCATGACTTTTTTGAGGCAGAAAATTGAAAAATATATTAAAACATGTATAAGAAACTTTGTGCAAAAGAAAATTGAGTGGGGGCAACTCCATGTAAGGCTGGTAATGCCGAGCTACTCGAACTTGACTTGAGCTCGGGCTTGAATAATTTTATAGACTTGTTTAGAAAACAACCCTAAAAAGGCTTGGTTCGAACTCGCAAAATTTAACTTGTTTATATATAAAATAGTTGAATTACTTGGGTTCAGCTCAAGTTTGACTTGTTTTATGCTCGGTTTGGGCTCGCTCATTTTCTTAACGAGTTGAACTTGAACAATTTGTTAGGTTTGTTTAAAAAAATAAGTTTGACAAGCTCCAACTTACAAAGTTCGACTCAATTATCAGCCCTAACTCCATGCAGCTCCGCCCTTCTGAAGACCTTAAAAATTCATAATTTGACTAACTTATGTAATAAATAAAACAACTTATCATTTCTTTCACTGTAGTAATCTCTAAAAACTAAGTACATATTAGACATGATGATGTTAGTAACATGATAGAGCAGGGTGGTGAATACACGGTGTACTGAACAGTTCAATATGAGCTCCAAGGCTCTTGAGAATAGGATCAGGGGAATGAGATTGTCACACGGTAAATTTATAGTGGTTCACCAGCTCAGGAGATCGGATAATCCACTCTCAAATGAGTCTCTTGCTCTTGGGGAATATATTGATAATGGAGAATTTTACAGAGAGTATTTTAGTAAAAAAATGATTGTTTGTCCCTTCTGTCGGGGGCTTTGCCTCTTATTTATAGTTGCCTCTGGGCCTAGCTTGATCTATGGAGAGATCCTTGTTTCTTTCTCATAACGGTTGCTTGTATTGTGCAACGACCGCGGTGGGTATTGGGACGGTTACGAATCTTCTGTCTAGATAAGTAGTTGTTGCTATCTAGGGGGTGTTCGATGGAATCTAGCTATCCTCTACACCACCTTTCTTAAGTTGTAGGTGTAGGGAGCTCAAGGTCTAAGGACAAGGTCTTTAGGCAGCTGAGCTCCCGACCTGCGAAAGAATGGCTTGAGAAACTGGACTCAACCTTAGGCATATTCAAGGTGCTATTAGTTGCCCCCCAGTCCCTGGTCAGGCAGAGTTATATGAGCTGGGACTGAGTTCTACCTTAGGTGAGTGAGGTTATTTAGGATTGTCCTCGAGATGGGTATAATGGGATATTTCTTGGCTAGCACGGCATTGCAGACATGCAATCATTTTTGCCTTGTTTCTCGTGCATGTCTCTTATTCCTCTATCTCCACGTGTTCGTTTGTACAGTCACCTTAAATGCTTCAACAAATGAAAATCTCATTTTCCATTATTTCGAAATCTCTTCACATTCTTTCTCTAGATCTCACTCATTTTCTTCTTCCCTTGTGATTTCATCTTCCCCAACCTACTAGAGATCTAGGGCTTTTGCTAATAAATTCCCCAATTCATTCCAAAGATTTTGCGAGGCTAGCTTAGTCTGTTCCTTGGATTTATCTTAGGTTTCTGATTGTTACTTGTTCTCAACTAGGTACGTCTTTCGCTCTACTCCTCTTCTTCTCTTTAGGCCTCTGTTCGTTCTGGATCCCTCGAATTCAAGATGGTTACTTCATTTTTGGACCTTTCATTTTTGCTTCTTTAGGAGTCGTGGTCATTTCTTATCTTCTCTTTTTTTCTTCTTAGATCATTATGCTACTGCTAGGATTTTCCTCTTTGGTCGTTGGAGCCATAATCCCAGAGCTCTCAAAGATTGTTTTAGCAACATTCCTCCCCTTTACGCCTCTTTTAGTCTTCCTACCACATATCCCCTTATGTTTGTTTCCTCTGAAGCTACTGCATCCTTTGTGTCTCTCACCATGGGGAACAGGCCTCCCAAGCTCGAGGAGGATGACCTGGGAGATGTAGGTAATGAAATAGATAACTTCACAGGAGTTGATTCTGTTAACGCCAAGAAAGGGCAGAGGTGTCTTTATCTTTGCTAGGGTTGACTTCGAGCTCTAAGAGATCCCGAAAAGGGAAGGCTAAGAAAGGCGGGGCTAGGCCCTCATACAGTGTCGAGGGCTCTAAACCTGTCCCTCGCGCTTCAGACCTGGTAGGTCATAGTGAGGTCACACCTCCTTTTATGAGTGTCCTCTTTGCGAGGTTCAGTTTTCCCAGGGGCATGCATTATTGATGCCCTTCTATAGACATTAGGTATGACTCTGAGGTTCCTAAGAAGACCTATTTCTTCGTAGCCTCTCTGGAAAATAGTCTTAGGTTCCCTATACACACCTTCATCAAATCCGTTCTTTAGCATTCAATGTTTGTCCTGCTCAGATTTCTCCCAACTTTCTGAGGTGTCTTGGTAGGCCTCCTCATCTTTTTTAAGAACAATGAGCTCGATACTCCTTCGGTTCCTTTTCTCATGAAGTACTTCAACGTCAAGTTCCATTCTGATGGCTTTTTGTATATCTCTAAATGGGTGAAGACCCCAGCCTTAATTACTGACCTGCCGAGCTCCCACAAGAATTAAAAGCAACTATTCTTTTTCGTGTCAGGGAAAGAATGGGAGTTTGACCTGAATAATGCTACTGACACCCTTCATGTTCCTCGTTCTTGGTTTGGTCCTAACTAATCGAGTAGTATACTAAAAACTTATTTTTTGTAGTGAAACTTGTTTTATATGAGTTTTTTTTCTTTCCATTTTATTAAGAATCTATGGGCAAAATGTTTGCATTATATTTAATATATGGCATGCATGTGTGTCTTATATTTTATATTGTAGATAATCTAGTATGTAGAGTTCATCTTATGCACAATCCTAGATGGAATGGGACAAATCATCAGTATGATTGTAGTGTAATATTCTGACATAGTCGTCTTGACTGTAAGAGACTGTTTGATGTCTCAAATTATTGCACTAGTACACTTTATGTATTGAACAAAACCATATTGAGATTATTATCTTTTACTGATTTAATAAGATAATAAATACCTCATGACTATTATATTTGTTTATGCTCTTAATCCTAAAATATTTAATTATCACGTGCATATAATATTTGTCACTTTAATTCATCAAATGGTGAAATTAATATTGAGTCAATAAGCTCGGAGAATTAAGAGATAATGTTATTTGTATGGTGAAAATTAAATATTAAAGGAAATCAAATCCTAGTATTTAAATGGGTTGATGATGTCCTCTTGAGGAAGCTCATAAGTTTTGTCCATGTCAAACCCTGTAGGTGGATTTAATTATCCAGCATGAAAAATAAGTTGACTGGTAAGGTCTCAAGGAATAAAATAAGTCAATTAAATATAATTATCAGTAATTTATTTAATTGATGGACATCTACAATCTTAAACGTTGAGAGACTATTAAACATATAATAATATGGAGCTCGAATATAATTTTGAGATAAGGCTCAGGAGATTAATGGACTGACTTATTATTAATCAGCTATAGGATATTTGTTCTGGATTAAACATAGGAATCCTAAACCCATTGGAAGCCCAATTCTTATTTTTCTTTAGGGTTTTTGTCATAGCCTATATATAGACGTCTAGACTCTCTAATTTAGCATTTATTCTTTACTTACGTTTTTTAGAGAGGCTAAAAAAGATAGCAAGAGTTTGGAGGTCTTGGCAGCCCACAGTGCATTTGAATTCTGACGTTGGAGGATATACGACAGAAGACCACAAGGTTCGTCTAGCTGTCTTTTGGTTACTCGTTGTTCGGTTTTGTGTTCGTGTGTTGAGACGAAATGAATCTTGAGGGATCTCGAAGGTAAACCCTAATTCCGCCTTATAGGTTTTAAATAAAAAATTTTGATATTTGATACATACACACTGTCCACAGCTCTCGGAATTTCTATTCCAACACTAACAACTTGGGTGAGTCCTCATTTAGAGGAAGATTAGCTTGACATGTTGTGTCTCCATATTTCCTCTGTTGACCTTGTCTCCCTTGACTGTTTCAATTGTTCGTCTAGACCTCGGAGTGGAAGATAGGCTTGCCCCTACTGGGTCTTTAGGATTGTCGCCCGAAGAAGTATTCTGACTTAATTAAGTCTTTCATGCTTATCCAGTTCGGGTTCAGTCCCCCCGAGGTGAGAGTAGAGACCCTTATTCCTATATCCGTGATTGGCACAGAAGGTCTTACTGGTAAGGCTTCTCTTTCTTTATCTCTAGTTCTCCCTGTCTTTCTTTTTGTTTTTGCTAACTTGCTTACTTTGATTTCTTAGGATCCAACTCAATGGCTCCTGATGCTGACATCGTGAGGGCTAAGATTGCCAAAAATGCTTGATATTTTTCGTTGTATTCCTTAATGTCCTAACATGAACCCTCAAATGTGTATATGGCATATGTAAGTGGGTGAGTGTCATTCTCACTTGGGTTCAATGCAAGCAATGGGGCAACGAAATAATGATAGAATAAATGAAGTGGAATTCATAAAATGTGTGTGTGTGTGTGAACAAAAGTGCTCCCCAAGCGCAAGGAGTCTTTTGAGTGTTGTGTTTTACTTGAAAAAGTATTCCAAGGTCGTCTCCTCAGGGAAGAAAAGTTTAAGTGTGTGAAGGTGATTTTGTGAAAAAATGTAAAGTGTAAAATCTTTTGTTGTTTTCAATTTGGTGATTTGTGTTCTTGATGAAAATGAAATGGGAAATAAGTGTTAGCTAACACAAAAGGTTCTCTCCAAAGGGAATCCCAAATCAACTTGAAGTCTTCCTCGAAAAGAGCTCAGATGAACGATTGATTTGTGGGAAGCTCGGGACTAAAATGGAGGTGAGAATTCAAGCATACCTTATGACAATGCCTACGGTGTATCAAGAACTCACAACCATGTCGTCACCCCAACCCAGTCAAACCGAACCATCGTACTCTGAGAGTAGGAAAGAAAGTGAGTTGATTTGGCATTCCCAAGAGGAGTTTTCCCTTGAATTAGCCAACTTAAAATCTAGCTAGTCATGCTAAAATGGAAGACATACATGATGTAAAGAGACATGGTATTGAAATGAAAATGAAATTTCGGACTTGTATTAATGCTAGGAAATGGTAAACTACAAAGAGAAGTTCATTTAACACTAAAATGGAAAAGTTGCAGAGAAGAAATTTAAACCCAGCAACGATTATGAAAATGCAAAAACATTGAATTAAACTTGATTACACTAGAATTAAAAGAGATTACAATGCAAGAAGTAAAGATTACAAGAGAACTACAACTTATTGCAATGAAATGGACGAAGAAAATACAAAAACATCAATTTTATCTCTCTAGCACTATTCATCATCTTCTTCCTTGAACTACTCCTAAGCTTAGGTAGCCACACCTCAAAAATTAAGTGAATGCTGAATATATGTAGAAGAACTCTGCATTTTCGTCCATGGAGGGTCCTCCTAGGTGTGTGATAGGCCTCCCATCCATAGGAGGCTGAGTTGATGCATTGCATAGGCTAGGACAATCCAAGCCTTCAACCATTATGGCTGCCCCCTTCCCTCCCATCCTCATTAATGTCATTGTCTCCGAAGTTTTCTTCTAGGGTGTAGGGGACATGTAAATATGTAAGGAATGTCAGGGGACAAGTGGAAGAATCAATGGTCGGACCCCCAATCAAGTGGAGTATGAGTTGCAGGCGTTCTGGGCATTCTGCGCAAAACCTTTTAGAAGGTTTTTTTGTAAACCCTCCAGAAGGTCGATTCCAGTAGGCAGAACTTTCCAGAAGGTCTTTCGGAAGGTGACAGTTCAGGACCACTTTAGTAAAATTGTCATAACTTTTGATCCAACGGTTGGATTGAGCTGAAAGTTTGACACAATACAGAATACATCCAGATCTACAACCTTCAAGTTTGGTACTTTTTCCAATTCAAAGTGGATCATGGTCAAACATGAGAAAAACATTGGTACTGTGTCAAGACCTTAGAAAACCTATGGGCTAAACCTTCCGGAAGGTTTTCATCTAAATTGCATTTTTCTTGGTTTCTTCACCTTCCAAGCCTCCATATCCTCATTCAATATGTCCATCTCATCACCACACACTCACATTTAGTTGCAAAGCTCTAAAAGTCATCATTTATGCTATAATTACCTGCAACATCAAAATTTTTACATTATTCCTAACTTTAACTAATTCTAAATAATTAATATGCAAATTTTAAGTTAAAAAGCATGAAATAAGGCCAAAAACTATGCAATGTTTTGTGCTCATCACTTGCTTACTTTGATTTCTCAGGATCCAGCTCAATGGCTCCTGATGCTGACATCATAAGGGCTAATATTGCCCATCTTAGGAAGGTCAAAACTGGAGTAAAATGCAAAGCTGAAGTCAGGTCTGAAAGAAACCCTGATCCTTCTGCGAAACTGCAGAGGACAGAAGTGTCTCCACCTTTTCCTCTTCCGCTAACCTTGGCTCCCCAAAAAGTACCTATCGAGGTACCATCTCCTACCGAGGGGAGCCTTCCTACTCCAGAGGCCTCAGTTGTCCCCAATACTCAGGTGGGGGACCTCTCTAGGGTGGAGCTCAGGAATCCTATGGATTATGCTAGGGAGAGTGCACTGAGTTCTCTGACTCCCTTTTCATGAGATCCCTTTGTTTCTACATCAATTGGAGTGATGCCCCTTCAATTGACCTTTGGTAAAGTTGATGGCTGTTCTGGCCGAGCTTCTCAAGAAAGAGGTTCTCTCATTAGAGACGTGAACCTTGCTGCCTCGGCCATCACATCCATTATCCCAAAATCTAACATTTATGAGGTTTCCATGGTACCTCTGTCCATCTTGGCTGCCACTGCTCTGTATGGAGCTGCCTCGGTAAGTTCTAAGTTTTCCTAAGTTGTCTTTCTTTTCTATATGAGTAGCCTTTTTTGATCTTAGCCTTTTATTTTTCTCAGCTGGCCATTCATGTGAGTGCCTAGTAAGCAGAGTACGAGCTCTGAAAAGTGTTCTCGAGGTGTTATAGAAGTCCTCCAAAGCCTTCGAGGTTAAGGTCACTGACCTAGCCTTCACCAACGAGGATCTTAAGGCTCAAGTATATGATTTGAAGGCTCAAGTTAAGGAGTTGACCTCAACAAACAAGGCCTAGAGGTCGAGGCTAAGAAGGTAAATGACGAGCTTAAACTTAAGGCTAATAGCTTGATTCAGGCACGGAAGGACGCCTTTGAGGCTTATGTCTCCCTTTAGTCAATGAAGAATGAGTATAGTATGCTGGCTGAGGTCAATGTCACTTTGCTAAAGGAGATCGAAGCTGAAAGGGCCTTAACTCGAAAGAAGGATACCGAGATTACAGAGCTCAAAGATGAGGCTGCTACGAACTAGGTTGCATGGTACTATGCTTTCCAGGAGCAAGCTATGGACTAGTATCTAAATCAGGACTTTGACTTTGACCCTCCCCTAGACAAGGAGAAAGACAAGTCAACTGCTGATAAGGAGGCAGAGGTTCCAACTTCTGTTGTTTCTGGAGTGGAGGATCCCCTTGTTGGTGATGGTGCAGAAGCTTCTAATGCTCAAGCTCCTGGGTTGGTTCTTCCTGAGGTAGATGTGGGAGTTTCTAAAGTTGTCTTGCCCCCAGCTGACCTTGTAGAGGTTGAACTTTAGCTTCTGCTTCTTCTGAGGTTCCTTCTAACCTTCATGTTGTCTCTTCTAAGTTATTTAGGGCCCCTTCTGATCTTCCTACTACTCCTTCTAAGCTACCTGAGGCTACTGTTGAACCATTTGTATAGACTTAATATTTTTGCTACTTTAAGGTCTTTTGTAATAGTTTTTGAAAAAAAATATCTTAATATTGTATTTTGTCTTTTTGATGAAATAAAAAGACCATCATATTGTATCTTGAAAGTACTTGTCTTTTGTATTTTGTTCTTTACCTTTGCCCCCTTGCTTCAAGGAGAACTCTGTTCTTTTGAAAGTGAATTTATTTTTTTCAAGTGTGAGGTCTATCTTTAATCTAGGAGACATCTATTTGAAGAGCTCATTGTTTGTTCATGAGCTTAAGAGCTCATCGTGTATTTATGAGCTAAAAAACTCATCGCTTGTTTATGAGCTGAATGAGTTCATCGTGTATTCATGAGCTAAAGAGCTCATTGTTTATTTATGAGCTGAAGAGCTCATCATTTGTTTATGAGCTGGGAGTTCATCATTTATTTATGAGGTGGAGAGCTTATCGTTTGTTTATGAGCTGAAGAGCTCATCGTTTGTTTATGAGCTAGGGAGCTCATCATTTATTTATGAGCCGAAGAGCTCATCATTTATTTATGAGCTTACGAGCTCATCGCTTATCTATGAGCTTAAGAGCTCATCATTAATTTATGAGCTAGAGACCTCATCATTTATTTATGAGCTGAAAAGTTCATCGTTTATTTATGAACTGAGGAACTCATCGTTTGTTTATGAACTGAGGATCTAATCGGTTATTCTCGCTAGTTATTGAGGGTGATAAGCTAAAACTTCATCGTTTTGTTGCTGATGAACTGTTACAAATATCTTGGTTATTGAAAGAATCTTTTTAGATGGTCAGCGTTTCAGGAATAGGGCAAGATTTTTCCTTCCTCCGTTTGTAACTCATAATTCCCAGGTTTGATCACTTTGGATATGATGTACGGACCTTCCCAATTGGGTCCTAGTTCTTGCAGGGAGGAGTTTCTTGAGGACCAGATCTCTTACTTTGAAACTCCTGTGTATGACTCTTCTGTTGTAATATCTGGCCACCTTTCTTTGATAATCCAAGATGCAATGCAAGGCTCTGTCCCTCTTTTCATCTAAGAGATCGTGGTTAAGCAGAAGTGATTCATCATTATGCTCAGGGCTAGAGAACTCTGTTCTTGGAGATGAGATGCCTATTTCCACAGGAGTCATTACTTTAGTCCTGTAAACCAAGGCAAAGGGCGTCTCTTGAGTTGTTGATTTGGCTGTGGTTTTGTAAGCCCATAATGCTTCTGAAAGATGTTTCACCCATTGTCCTTTCAAGGCCTCAAGTTTAGTCTTCAGAGCTACTTTTAAGGTTCAAATAGTTACCTCTACTTAACCATTCGACTGAGGATGAGCTAATGCTAAGAAGTAGTTTTTTATGCCTAGCTTGACACAAAAATCCTTTGAATCTGGGATTGTCAAATTGCCTCCCATTATCTGAAACGATTGCCCTGGGTATTCCAAACCTGTAGATTATAGATTTCCAGGTGAAGTTGGACCTTCTGCTCCATGATTTTTGCGAGAGGTTCCATTTCAGCCCATTTGGTGAAGTAGTCTACCCCAATTATAGCAAACTTGCATTATCAAGTGTTGGTTAGAAGAGGTCCAAGTATGTCTAATCCTCATTATTGGAATGGGCAGGGACTAACCACTGAGGTGAGGAACTCTGGTGGGCAGTGTGGGATATTGGCGTACATTTGGCAGGTCTTGCACCTTTTGACCAATTCTACCGCATCTTTGAGGATAGTGAGCCAGAAGTATTCCTGTCTTAGAGTTTTTTTAGCTAGGGCTTGAGCTCCAATGTGGTTGCCGCATATGCCTTCATTAATTTCCCTCAGAATGTAGTCAGCTTCTTCATCCCCTACACACCTCAAGAGTGGTGCCGATAAGCCTTATTTATATAGGTTTCCTTGCAGCAAGGTGAATCTAGACAGCCTACCCCTTAGCTTTGCTACTTCTTTAGAATCCATTGTTAATGTTCCATTCTGAAGGTACTCTCTGATTGGGTCCATCCTAGTTGGATGAGTCTGCACAGGGAACATGTCTCCATCGTCGAAGCTCAATGACAGCTTAGCTAAGTGCTCAACTGGAATTAGTTTATCCAGTTTCTTTTGAGAGGCTGTAGCTAGTCTTGCCAAGGCATCAACTCGGGAGTTTTCAGCTCTGGGGACATGCATGATTTTAACCTGTACAAATTTCTTCATTAGCTCTTGTACCATCCTTAAGTATAGAATCATTCTCTCTCCCTTAGCTTCGTATGTTTTCTCGATCTGTTTTACAACTAGATGGGAGTCATTGTAGATCATGAGCTGCTCTGCCTCCATGGAATATGTCATGTTGAGCCCAACAATGATGGCTTTATATTCAGTCTCATTGTTTGAAGCCTTGAACCTGAACCTAAGGGCGTATTCGATGTCTATTCCATCGGAGGAGGTCAGGATTAGCCTAGCACCATTGCCTTGGGCATTAACTAACTTTGTCCACTAAAAGCTTCCATGTTGGGAGGTCGGGTACTAGTTTGATTGCCTCCATGGGTGCTCCTGGCCTTGTTGTGAATTCTGCAATGAAATCCGCTATTGTTTGTCCTTTGATTGTAGTCTTGGGTTTGTACCTAATGTTGAACTCATTGAGCTCTATCGCCTATTTTACCAGCCTCCCTGATGACTATGGTTTGTGTAATACCTACTTCATTGATTAGTCTGTAGGGAGCTCAATCGTATGAGCCTGAAAATAAGACCTGAGCCTTCTTGTTGCTATTACCAGAGCTAAGACTAGCTTCTCCATCTTCGAATATCTCTCATTAGCCCTCTCAGAGCTCTGATATAGTAATAGACTGGCTATTAAGCTCTATCTTGCTCTCTGACCAACGCTGCGCTAGTTAAGAAATCTAAGACTGCAAGGCATAGAGTGAGTACCTCTCCCTCTCTAGGCCTCACAAGGATTTGAGGAGAGCTTAGGTAATCCTTGAGAGCTTTGAACACTTCCTCGCACTGTGCATCCCATTGGAATGCTTTTTTCAAGATTTGGAAGAAGGGTTGACACTTGTCGCTCGACTTGGACACAAGTGACTTAAGGATGCTATCCTCCCTGTTATTCATTGAATCTCTTTTTGTTTGAGGGTGATTACATGTCTATTACAACTCTGACCTTCTTTGGTTTAGCCTATATTCCTTGGCTATTGACTATAAAACCTAGGAACTTTCCAGCAGAGACCCCAAAAGCGCATTTGACTGGGTTGAGCTTCATCTGGTATTTCTTAAGGATTTGGAAATATTCCTCGAGGTGTTTGATATGGAGCTCAGTTTTCAACGACTTGACCAGCATGCCATCAATGTACACATCCATTGATGTCCTGATTTGCCTTTGGAACATTCAGTTCACCAGACGCTGGTAAGTGGCTCCAGCGTTCGTCAGCCCAAATGGCATAACCTAGTAGTAGTATGTCTCCTGCTCAGTCACGAATGACTTCTTTTTTTGGTCGCTGAGATCCATCCTGATCTAGTTGTATCCTAAAAAAGTATCCATGAAGCTAAGTAGCTCATGCCCAACTGTGGGATCCAAAATCAGGTTGATCTAAGGTAAAGAGAAATTGTCCTTTAGGCAGGCTCAATTTAGGTCAGTGAAATTGATGTAGAGGCACCATTTGTTGTTGACCTTCTTTACAAGGACCACATTGGCCAGCTAGGTCGGATAATCTACCTCCCTGATGGCTTTAGCTTGGAGGAGCTTGAAAACCTCCTCATTAATTATTTTTTGGCATTCTGAGGTGAAACTCCTTCATTTTTGCTTGATAGCCTTGAAAGTCGGGTTCACACTAAGCTTGTGCATAGTGACTAAGGGGGTCAATTCCTTGCATATCTTTCTGTTTCCAGGTGAATACCTTGTTATTCCTCTTAAGGAATTGAATAAAGGGTTCTTTAACTTCTTTGACTAGCTTTGAACCCACATACACCAAATGTTCTTGTTCCTCATCGAGCTGGATAGACTTCAGTTCTTCCGAAGGCATGAGTCTTGTCTCCAGTTCATCCCTCATGTCAAGTTCATCCAACTGTATAGTCTTGACTTCTGTTTTTTTCATAAACGCCATGTAGCATTCTCGTACCACTCACTAGTCTCCTGGGACCATTTCAGCACCATTTTTTTTATGGAGAACTTCATTATGAAGTGGTATGCAAAAGGAATGACCTTCACGGCATTAAGGGATGGTCTCCCCAGTAGAACGTTATACACTGAGGGGGCATCAACCACCAAGAATCTCATTGAGGTGGTGGATTGGCAGGGTGGGTCTCCCATTGTAAGGACGAGCTAGATTGAGCCCAGGGGTAGCATCCTTTCCCCCGAGAATCCTACTAGGTGAGTCCTTACTGTTTCAGGCTTGTTTCTGCCTATATCATCTTGTCAAAGGCGGATGCGAAGATGATATCGACAGAGCTCCCATTGTCAATTAGAACCCGATGGTTGGTTCTATTGACAATGATGTCCCTCACCACCAATAGATCAACGTGGGGATATTGGCAACCCTACAAGTCTGCATCTGCAAAAGTTATGTCCATGCTCAGATGAGGTGCTTTGGACATAGCTTGTACCTCCAGTACTTCTTTAGCTCATACCTTGCGTATATGGGCTTTCCA
>CAUOFW020001580.1:612876-661586 GCA_963454935.2 Ilex paraguariensis
CTTTAGGCAGGCTCAATTTAGGTCAGTGAAATTGATGTAGAGGCACCATTTGTTGTTGACCTTCTTTACAAGGACCACATTGGCCAGCTAGGTCGGATAATCTACCTCCCTGATGGCTTTAGCTTGGAGGAGCTTGAAAACCTCCTCATTAATTATTTTTTGGCATTCTGAGGTGAAACTCCTTCATTTTTGCTTGATAGCCTTGAAAGTCGGGTTCACACTAAGCTTGTGCATAGTGACTAAGGGGGTCAATTCCTTGCATATCTTTCTGTTTCCAGGTGAATACCTTGTTATTCCTCTTAAGGAATTGAATAAAGGGTTCTTTAACTTCTTTGACTAGCTTTGAACCCACATACACCAAATGTTCTTGTTCCTCATCGAGCTGGATAGACTTCAGTTCTTCCGAAGGCATGAGTCTTGTCTCCAGTTCATCCCTCATGTCAAGTTCATCCAACTGTATAGTCTTGACTTCTGTTTTTTTCATAAACGCCATGTAGCATTCTCGTACCACTCACTAGTCTCCTGGGACCATTTCAGCACCATTTTTTTTATGGAGAACTTCATTATGAAGTGGTATGCAAAAGGAATGACCTTCACGGCATTAAGGGATGGTCTCCCCAGTAGAACGTTATACACTGAGGGGGCATCAACCACCAAGAATCTCATTGAGGTGGTGGATTGGCAGGGTGGGTCTCCCATTGTAAGGACGAGCTAGATTGAGCCCAGGGGTAGCATCCTTTCCCCCGAGAATCCTACTAGGTGAGTCCTTACTGTTTCAGGCTTGTTTCTGCCTATATCATCTTGTCAAAGGCGGATGCGAAGATGATATCGACAGAGCTCCCATTGTCAATTAGAACCCGATGGTTGGTTCTATTGACAATGATGTCCCTCACCACCAATAGATCAACGTGGGGATATTGGCAACCCTACAAGTCTGCATCTGCAAAAGTTATGTCCATGCTCAGATGAGGTGCTTTGGACATAGCTTGTACCTCCAGTACTTCTTTAGCTCATACCTTGCGTATATGGGCTTTCCACTGAGCCAGATTCCCCATGTCACGCCCCATCCCGGTCTCCCAAGTATAAGACGTGACTAGGTTTTTGATACACCTATTTATGTATATATAATCTAGATTAATAAAACACCAAATAATCCCACAGGTGCAGCAACACCACCCATCACTTTAGTCGTTAAGCATGATGGTAATACATATTTCATAACATGTACCATATATAAAACACTTGTACTAATTGTTTATTTCCCATGTTATAAACATTTACGAAATCCCATACCCACATAGCATACATCACAAGTATGCTTGTGATTCTATTTATAACTGTATACTAATAACCTGCCATAATAATCTCTTACAAATATAATACACAATCGAGCAATCAGTCATACCGATGCTCTACCTGAGTGATATCACATTAACGTTGTATAAGACTCAATCAACTTGACAGTGGACCAGTTTGCATCCTCCTCTATAGTTCCTGAAAAGAAGAAGCTATAGGGGTGTGAGCTAAATCACGTAAATACATACCGTATATGAAATGAAAATAATAGTAATATACAGAAGTAGATAAATACTACGTAAATACATGTATCAAACAACAACATCAATCCAATTCCAAAGCATTCACTAGCTATGATACATCCATACTATCCCTCATTGGGTAATCAATCCCATATGGATTCGTGTCTCCCGAACCTCATGGGAACACCACAATGCTAGCACACCACTACACACCCAGTGATCAGGCATCGATGCTCCTATCTCAAATGGTGCGCCACATTCTACAATACACAATACACAGTATAAAGCATCATTCAATCACACAAGCACATAACATATAATCTTGGAGAAATGCTATGAAATTCTATCATCTAACATCATCTTATAATAGCATTTTCAAAACATATAAAGATATACACCCACATCAAATATACCGATCTATAGCCCTTCGGTTCTATCGATGGATCCTTCCAGTGTTATCGTATTAGTTCCAACACCGACTATCTCACTCGTTCCACCTAATACATTTGTAATTATAATATTAACATGTTTATCACATTGAATAATTAATCATGCACTAATGCATGCAAGATGATTCAACCCAAAGTGCCCCGGTAACCGCACTGTTCACTCACATATTGACACATTAGATTTAGGGATCATATTTCCTCCCCAAATCTTCAAAATCACTCACATTAATCACGATTAAGATTTAGTAGGTCAAACACATTGATCGGGGCCTATTTCCACACATTTTGACCCTTATTTAGCAACTCGTTAATTACGTTTCATACACTTAATGAAACTCACAAAAACCTGTTATGAAATTAAATTACAACAGCCCACTAATTTATATTAATACACTTAATTTAAGCTCACAAAAATTATGTTTTGAAATAAACTAAAACAGTCCATAAAATTAACTAAAATAGTCCATGAAATTAGAATAAAACAGCCCACTAATATACATACATACTAAAATTAATTATTCACACATGCTTAAAATTTATCCCACATACTGTCCTCTTCCCCTCCTTTTTATTGTTTCCTCTCACTTTCGATTGGCCATGGAAGCTCCCCAAGTTCTTCTCTTTTTTTTTTCTTTCTTCTTCCTCTCCTTTACTCTCCCTCACTCACGATTTCAACAAACCAGAACACACACACACACATTAGTTTATCTTTTAAACACACTCACTTTATTACATATTAAAGTACACATACACATACACATTTTCTACACCTAGTCAAACACACATACACTTGGCACACACACACACATGCACTTGACCTTTCCAAAATGACCTACCACCTTATGTTTAACACATGTGTAAAGATATTTCATGAAACTTTAATAATTCTACTTGCCTCCCCCCAAATTTTGAAGTGATTTCAAAATCAACCCAATACTATTTTCATACACAAAATCCTATATAATAAGTAATTTCACATAATTGTAATTAGTCCACATAATTATGCTAATATGTATGCAATGCATGACCAATGGGTCTTTGGTCCAATGGTACTCCTTGGCTTATGAAGGCTATGTCTTCTTAAGGTCAAGAGTTCAAGTCCCCCTCCCCCTTTCCTTCCCCCAAAAAAAAAATTTTTAAAAAGAAAAAAAAATATGTATGCAATGCATGATCGGGTCTCACAACTCTCCCCTACTAATAAAAATTTCGTCCCTGAAATTACTTACCTGGACTAAACAAATAAGGGTATTGAGCCCGCATACTTTCCTCAGTTTCCCAGGTTGCTTCCTCTACTGAGTGACTTCGCCATAAAACTTTTACCAACGATATCGTCTTCGTGCGTAATACTTTCTCTTTCCTATCCAAAATCTGAACCGGCTGCTCTACATAAGTCAAATCCTCAGCTAATTCCATCAATTCTGAAGTTAACACATGTGATGGGTCAGACAAATATTTTCGTAGCATAGAAACATGGAATACATCATGTAACATGGACAACTCTATTGGTAATTTCAACCGGTATGCAACAGCTCCAATTCGCTCTATGATGTTGTACAGACTAATATACCTGAGAGCCAACTTCCTTTTTATGCCAAAACTAATGACCCCTTTCCAAAGGTGATACCCATAGGAATACTCAATCACTCACCTTAAATTCCAAATCATGACGCCGATTATCTATATAACTTTTCTGCCTGCTATGTGCCCTCCATAAGCTCTCATGTATGACTTTAATCTGATTAATAGTCATTTGCACAATTTCTGGATCCAATAACTTCCTCTCACCCACTTCACTCCAACATATTGGGGTCCTACACTTCCTCCCATACAAAGCTTCATATGGTGTCATCTCAATCGAACTTTGATAGTTATTATTATAAACAAATTCAACTAAAGGCAAATATTCATCTCAATTACCTTTAAGGTCCATGACACAAGCTCTCAGTATGTCCTCTAATGTCTGAATAGTACGTTTTTTCTGTCCATCTGTTTATGGGTGGAATGTTGTATTAAACTTCAAAGTAGTGTCCAGCGCAGTCTGTAAGCTAGGCCAAAACCTTGAAGTAAAATGTGGATCCCTATCAAAGACAATCGATGCAGGTACATCATGCAATCTAACAATCTCATCAATGTACAATCTAACTAGCCTTTCAAGAGGATAAGACATCTTAACAACCAGAAAATGAGCAGACTTCGTCAACCTTAACTATCACCCAAATGGCCTCATGTCCTTTTTGCGTACGGGGCAAATTACTCACAAAATTCATGGTGATATGCTCTCACTTCCATTCTGGAATCGGTAGAGGATGCAATAACCTGGCTGGTCTCTGATGTTCAGATTTCACCTGCTGACATACTAAACATCGAGCCACAAACTCCGCTATCTCTCATTTCATTCCAGACCACCAATAATGCTCTTTCAAGTCACAATACATTTTTGTACTACCTGGATGCATAGCATATGCTGAACTATGTGCTTCCTCTAGAATCTCTCTTTTTAACCCTGCATCATTAGGTACACATAATCGGGGCCCAAATAACAACACATTAGTACTATCAACAATAAAATTAGTCTTCACCTCTTTCTTCATTTTCTTAATTTGGAGATCAAACTGTTGTGCCTCTCTGAACCTATTCACTAGCACTGGTCTCAAAGTCAATGTCGCAAGTAAAGTTGTAGTCTCTCCTATCCTCAACTGCACTCTCAATGATTTCATATCTACAAATAAACCTCTCTGAATCACTCGTAAACTAGTTAATCTGTCTGATGATTTTCGACTCAAAGCATCTGTCACAACATTTGCTTTCTCTGTTTGGTAATAAATAGTGCAGTCATAATCTTTAATAAGCTCAATCTAGCGTCGTTGTCTCAGGTTCAACTCTTTCTGGGTAAACAGATATTTCAAACTCTGGTGATCTGTATAAATCTCATAGGTAACCCCATATAAAAAATGTCTCCACAATCTCAGTGCGAATACAATAGCTACAAGCTCCAAATCGTAGCTAGGATAATTACACTCATGTGGTTTCAGCTATCTGGAGGCATAAGCTACCATTCTATCGTGTTGCATCAACACACAACCCAAACCTTGATGTGAGACATCACTATAAACCACGAACCCATCACTACCTGACGGAATGGTTAATATTGGTGCAGTCGTCAACCTGGTCTTTAGCTCCTGAAAACTCTATTCACATCTATCAGACCACTCAAATTTCACACTTTTTCGAGTCAATCGGGTCAAGGGCATAGCTATAATAGAGTAATTCTGTACAAACATTTGATAGTAACCTGCCAAACCCAGAAAACTCTGAATCTCTATTACTATCTTCGGTCTCCAACCAAAACTCACATTTACTGAATTTGGCAAATAATTGCCTATCTCTTAATGTTTGTAGTACCACCCTCAAATGTTGCATATGCTCCTCTTCACTACGGGAGTATATCAATATGTCATCAATGAACACTATCACAAATGAATCAAGATATGGCTGGAATATTCAGTTCATCAGATCCATAAATACAGTAGGAGCATTAGTCACTCCAAAATGGCATCATCAGAAACTCATAATGTCCATACTTGGTCCAAAAAATGGTCTGTGACATATCACTATCTCTTACTTTCAACTGATAATATCCTGATCGAAGATCAATCTTTAAACACACCTAGACACCTTGTAACTGGTCCAACATATCATCTATACGCGGCAATGGATACTTGTTCTGGATAGTCACTATATTCAGTTGTCTGTAATCAATAAATAATCTCATAGTGCCATCCTTCTTCTTTACAAATAATACTGGTGCACCCCAAGGAGATACGCTAAGCCGTATAAATCCTCGATCTAACAAATTTTACAACTGCACTCCTTCAATTCAGTTGGAGCCATCCTGTATGGAGTAATGGATATGTGACTAGTTCCTAGCACAAGCTCAATCGCAAATTCCACCTCCCGATCAACTAGTAACCCTAGTAATTCTTTCGAAAATACATCAGCAAATTCATTAACCACATGAATATTCTTCAATTCAGGAGTACCTCTGAATATCTTTCACATAAGCCAAATATCCGTAGCATCCTTTCCTGAGTAATTTCCTAACTTTAATTGCTGATATCAAATTCCTAGGCTCGGGGCGTCGCTCTCCAAAGAACCGAAACAAAGGAACATGTGGGATTCTAAATACTACTTCTTTACGAAAACAATCAATAGTAGCATGATATGCAGACAACCAATCCATTCCTAAAATCAAATCAAAGTCCTGGAGTTCAAAAGGTATCAGATCTGCAAGTAATTCTCTATCATCCACCTGAACTAGGCACTCCCTATATACTACCCTAGCTGTCGCACAATCACCCGTTGGAATAGCTATAGTCAATCCACAGTCTAACAGAGTAGGTGGTCTATTAGCATGCATAGAGAATGTTAGTGATATAAATGAATGTGTGACACTTGAACCTATAAGTACTCGTGCTTGTTGACCAAAAATAGATATCATACCTGTGACCATATCCAAGGTCGCCTAAGCATCCCGCTGGGTAAGTACAAACACATGACCTCCAACCTCAAGTCCACTTGGTCCACAGCCACCAACAGTGCCACCTCCAGTACTGTCTCCTCATCCTCGACCTCTGCCACTCATTGCTCCTTGGGACACCGTAGATACATTGCCCATCGATGAACTATGAGTAGCGTATTGTGGACAATCCCTCTGCATATGTCCCTCCTGGCCACACAAAAAACAATGACGTGATATAGCAGGTCCTGGTCCTCCCATAGGACAATTCCATACAATGTGCCCAACCTAGCCGCAATGGTAACTAGTAACTGTACTCCCTAGAGTTTGTCTCATCTCTCAACCTGGTGCAAATGAAGACGATCCACTCACTTCTTGTCCTCAACTCTGGGACGGGACTCCTAATTTCTTCTTACTTGCACCCTTTGGAAACATTCCCTTACAGGCTTTGCTAAAAAAACTTCCCTTAGAACCCTGTCCACTTTGCTCATATCTTCCCCTTTTTACCTGCTCACTTGCATTTTCCATTTCCTTCAAATCAGCTTCCATAATCAGGGTTTGTTGTATAATTCTAAAAATGTAGTTAATTCTAGCATTGAAATATGGGATCTAATATGGTAATTTAGCCCCATCTAGAACCTTCTGCATATTTCCCCCTCATTTATGACAACAAAATCCATAAATCTGGATAAAGTACTAAATTTTCCCTCATATTCCATCACTGACTGATTCCCTTGCTGCAGATGTAAGAATTCATTATGTTTCTGGTATCGATAACTCCAGGAAAAATATTTCTTATCAAAAGCATCTGTAAACTATTGCCATGTGGGAACTCTATGAACTAAATTGGACTCCCCTTTAGTGCACACTGGTAGCAATGCTCTCTTTATAGCCTCCCACCAATATTGGGCCTCCTCTGCTAGCATAAAAGTGGCCAACAACAATTTATCCTCCTCTTCGACTCCCATCATCCTGAATATCTTCTCGATGTGTCGTAACCAATTCTCTACTTCTAACGGATCCACAGTTCCTGTAAATATTGGTGGATCGAAGATTTTTAAACTGTTTGTATTATGTACCCTTGGATCTTACTGTTTCCACTCGCGTTGTATGTTGCTCAAAGTACCTAGTTGCTTCTTCCCACAGTTGTTTAGCTTCCCAATCACCTGATTCCTCTGCTAGCTGGGGTCTTTTCCCCTATCTCCAGCATGAGTAGATGACTCTGCTCCCTCCATGTGTCACTATAACAAATGTGAGTATCACATATGGATCATGATAGCATGCAGTATATATTCCACACACTCACATGGACCTCTAACACCCCACCTAAACAGACCAACCCCTAAGTCCACTGTCACACTAGACTCAACTCGACTACTGAAATAATTCCACAGGTGCAGCAACCCCACTCATCACATTAGTCGTTAAGCATGATGGTAACACATGTTTCATAACTTGTACCATATATAAAACATTTGTACTAATTGTTTATTTACCAGGTTATAAACATTTATAAAACCTCATACCTGTATAGCACACATCACAAAGTATGCTTGTGATTCTATTTACAATTGTATACTAATAACCTGCCATAATAACCTCTACAAATATAATACACAACCGAGTAATTAGTCATACCGACGCTCAACCTGAGTGATATCACATTAACGTTATACAAGACTCAATCAACTTGACAGTGGACCGGTCTGCATCCTCCTCTATAGTTCCTGAAAAGAAGAAGTTATAGAGGTGTGAGCTAAACCATGTAAATGCATATCGTATATGAAATGAAAATGATAGTAATACACAAAAGTAGGTAAATACTACGTAAATACATGTATCAAACAACAACATCAATCCAGTTTCAAAGCATTCACAAGCTATAACACATCCATACTACCCCTCATTGGGTAATCGATCTCACATGGATCCGTGTCTCCCAAACCTCACGAGAACACGAGATTGCTAGCACACCACTGCACACCAAGTGATCAGGCATCAATGCTCCTATCTCAAACGGTGCGCCATATTTCACAATACACAATACATAATATAAAGCATCATTCAATCACAAAAGCACATAACACATAATCTTAGAGAACTGCTATTAAATTATATCATCTAACATCATCTTATAATAGCATTTTCAAAACATATAAAAATATACACCAACCTCAAATATACCGATCTACAACCCTTCAGTTCTATCGGTGGATCCTTCCGGTGTTATCGTATTAGTTCCAACACCAACTATCTCACTCGTTCCACCTAATACATTTGTAATTACAATATTAACATGTTTATCACATTGAATAATTAATCATGCACTAATGCATGCAAGATGATTCAACCCAAAGTGTCCCGGTAACCTCACTGTTCACTCACATACTGGCACATTAGATTTAGGGATCATATTTTCTCCCCAAATCATCAAAATCACTCACATTAATCACAATTACGATTTAGTAGGTCAAACACATTGATAGGGGCCCATTTCCACACATTTCGACCCTTATTTAACAGCCCGTTAATTACATTTCATACACTTAATGAAACTCACAAAAACCTGTTATGAAATTAAATTACAACAGCCCACTAATTTATGTTAATACACTTAATTTAAGTTCACAAAAATTATGTTTTGAAATAAACTAAAACAGTCCATAAAATTAACTAAAATAGTCCATGAAATTAGAATAAAATAGCCCACTAATATACATACATACTAAAATTAATCATTCACACATGCTTAAAATTTATCCCACATATTGTCTTCTTCCCCTACTTTTTATTGTTTCCTCTCACTTTCGGTTGCCCATAGAACCTCCCCAAGTTCTTCTCTTTTTTTTTTTCTTTCTTCTTCCTCTCATTTACTCTCCCTCACTCACGGTCTCAACAAACAAAAACACACACACACACATTGGTTTATCTTTTAAACACACTTACTTTACTACATATTAAAGTACACACACACATATTTTCTACACCTAGTCAAACACACATACACTTGGCGCACACACACACATGCACTTGACCTTTCCAAAATGACCCACCACCTTATGTTTGATACATGTGTAAAGATATTTCATGAAATTTTAATTATTTCGCTTGCCTCCCTCCAAATTTTGAAGTGATTTCAAAATCAACCCAATACTATTTTCATACACAAAATGTTATCTAATAAGTAATTTCACATAATTGAAATTAGTCCACATAATTATGCTAATATGTATGCAATACATGATCGGTCTCACACCCTACCTCCAGCAAACCCTCCTGATATTGCTCTAATATCTCCCAAAGGCTGTTGGTATTGTGCAGGAATTTGTTGCTAAGGTGGTGGTTGTGGGGTGAGCTCGGTTCTAATTGTCTTACACCACAAAGTGGCGTAGTTGCCCCCTTTGAATCAAAACTTGGTCTTCTTCTTTAACTGGATATAGTCTTCAGTGAGGTGCTCATGGTCTCTATGATACTCATAGCATTTTGTTACATCCTATTTTGAGGGATCTGCCTTCATCTGAGGTGCCCACCTTAGAAACTTCTCATTTTGTACTTTATAGAGGACCTAGGACATTGTGACGATGAGGGGAGTGAACTGCCAAGGTGCAAAATTTAGCTATAACTCCTGTGGTGAAGGACTCAGGCGGTCTCTAATATCTTCTCTTCTTTTCGGAGAGTGTTATTTAACTTTTCGTGGAGACCTGTCTTGACTTTTCTTTGTCTAGGACTTTGATCCCTTTTCTTCTCCTTCTCCTTGTGCGTGGTTGAGCTCCCTGCATTGGAAAGGAGAACTTTCTCGCCACTGATATATTTTTTTGCTTTAACAAAGATTTTTGCCATGCTGGCTTGTGGATTTTTGGAGATGGAGAACATTAAGTTATTTGACTAGATACCCAGCTCGGCAATGAAGCAGTGAGGGCAAAATTTTTATCAGGGAGATCTACTTTCAGAGATTCTGAGTTGAACCTCTGAACAAAGCTTCATAGGGTTTCATTGGGTCTTTGCTTTACATTCAACAAGTGATAGCTCGGCTTTCGATAAGTCCAAGCTTCTATAAAATGTGACACAAATGAGACGAAGAGCTCTATGAAGGAGAAAATGGATGTTGGGGTCAGCCTATTGAAACAGGCTAAGGCTGAGCCGTACAATATGATGGCGAAAGCTTGGCACCGTACTAGGTCTTGATACCCATGGAGCTCCATCTAATTTTTGTAAGTATTAAGGTTGTCCATGGGGTCTTTTGTCCCATTAAAGGCCTCCATCTGGGGCATTCTAAACTTTGGTAGGAAGGGAAAATGCAGTACCTGTGCAATAAATGGAGACTCAGTCTACTGAACTAAGGTGTCCATATTCACCAAGGTCTTGCCTCTTACAACCTCCTTCATGTGACTGAGCTCTTGCTGAATTTTCTTGAAGCGTTGTTCCCAATACTATTCTTTTCTCTCCTGCTAATGTTGAGAAAATTCATTCTTATAGGTTCCCTTATTTCGACTGTGTACTTCCTCATTGTCCTCGTTCCTACAAGCTCGAGGGTGGGCATTGCCCACTACCTAGCTGCGCTCATCCCCCTCAGTAATGTCTCTCAAGGGGTTAATGTGTTGTTGTTCCCCCTATGGGGGATCATCTTAGGCTAGTTGTGCCCTTTGGAAAAATTGGAGAAGATTCAACAACTCTTCATTTTGTTGGAGGAGGCGTTGATTGGTAGGCGAAAGGCTTCAAGTTTGTTGTTTGGGAAGGGATCCACCATGGGAGGATCGACCCCTCAGGCGTAGGCAAAAAATCACGAAGATTTTCTTACTGTCTCCCGACATAAGCTTCTGTTTCGTTCTGTAACTGAAGGGGACTCATTTGACTTTTACTCATGTTGTGCGTAGAAACCATAAATTACTGAAGAGAATCAATATACTTTTAACAGGAATAGTTGTTCCCACAGACGGTGCCAACTGATGATGTTCGTAACACGACAGAGCAGAGTGGTGAATACACAGTGTACTGAATAGTTCAGTTTGAGTTCCAAGGCTCATGAGAATAGGATCGGGGGGATGAAATTGTCGCACAGTGAATTTATAGTGCTTCACCAACTCGGGAGCTTGACTAATTCACTCTCAAATGAGTCTCTTGCTTCTGAGGAATATATTGATAATGGGGAATTTTACAGAGAGTATTTTAGTAAAACAATGATTGCTTGTCCTTTATGTCGAGGCTTTGCCTCTTATTTATAATTGCCTCTAGGCCTCGCCTAATCTATGGCGAGATCCTTGCTTCTTTCTCATAACGGTTGCTTGTATTGTGCAACGGTTGCAGTGGGTATTGGTAGAGCTGTCAAAATTTGATACGACACGATTAATCGACATGAATTGATACGAATTAAACAGGTTTGAGTGATATCTTAACGAGTTTGGGTGATAAACGGGTTGACACGCCAAACACGTTTAATAAACGAGTAGTGTTCGGGTGAGACATGTCAAACCGTTTATCACATGTTTACCCATTTAAATAAAATTAATATAATAATAAATTAATAATTATTTAAAAAAATTAGCAAGAAATAAAGAAATCAATAAGAAAAAAGAAGTAAAATAATAGTTCAAAAACAAAAGAGATGAGATAAGGAGTACTTCAAAGACAAAGGCAAACCAATGCCTTTTATTTTTGTCCCACATTGGAAAATGAGGAGAAATGAGGAGGGTTGAGTTGCCTATAAAAAGCAATGACCTCTTGTTTTTTTTTTTTTTAAGCCTTCAAGTTTTATTTTTATGAGATTTGGTTAAAAATTCCTCTTTTTTAATGTAAGTGCAATTGACAAATAAAAAAAAGTGGAGTATTAAAATTTGTTAATATAATTTTTTTAAAATTAAACGGGTTAAACGAGCCGTGTCTTATTACTCGTTTATTAAACGAGTTGTGTTCGTGTTGAGATTTTTTACCCGTTTATTAAACGTGTCGTGTATAGGTTTATATATTTTTCACCCGTCACTCATTTAACCTGACACATAACTGTTTAATTCGACACATTTGACACCCCTAGGTATTGGGACGGTTACGAATCTTCGACTTGAATAAGCGACTGTTGCTATCTATAGGGTGCTTGGTGGAATCCAGTTGTCCTCTACATCGCCTTCCTTGAGATGCAGGTGTAGGGAGCTCAAGATCTCAGGACGAGGTCTTTAGGCAACTGAGCTCCCGACTTGTGAGAGAATGACTTGAGAAACCGAGCTCAACCTTAGGCATATTCAAAGTACTATCAAGACATATGTCAAATATATAAAAAAAAAATATTTTGTAAAAATTTAAAAAATGTCGGACATGCAAAAAATGTCCCAGTTTTTTTTAAGACGTTATGAGAAAAATGTGTCAAAAACATTGTTTTTTAACACATTAGGGGTCTGACAAAAAAAAAACATTAGGGGTGATTCTATGATTCTCTGAAACAAAAGGGAGCATAAAGTAAAATGTCAAACGTTTCGGGCATAAACATGTATATACTTTTCTGACAGGAAGGGATCAGATCAATTACGGAGTGAGCAACCCAAACCCTTTGACGACTGTGAACCCCACCCGGCGACCTGTGATACTCTCCGAAAACTGTGACTTGCCTCTGTCTAAAATCCAGTGCTTTAAAGTGTCCGGCGTTCAATATTTGATCATCTTCTTCTTCAATCACTGGTAACTCTACAATCCGAAGCTACACGTGATTTTTTCCCTTGTTTTATTGCTTCAATAATCCTACGCATTTCTTTTCATGCTACAACAATGCTAGGCATATCTACCCGTTGGCTTTGATTGCTATGGGTGTTGAAATTGGTAGATATGGGCTTGAGATATGTGTGTAAGATCACAGTTAGAGAATTTTGAAAGAACAGTTTTTGGGCTTTCTAGAATTGATCAATTAGGATTCTAGAAATTAAAATTAGGGCTTTTTCTATTTTTTTTCTTTACGTTTTCTGTAATCATTTTCGGATGGTTTTGTCAGTTTTTACATTTGGGGTTTTCCTGTATTTATTTTATGAAATGTTAGATTTTTATTATGGTTGGTAAAGTATTGTTTTTGTTGTAAATTTGTTTAGATTTTGTGTGGCATTATGGGATGATATTTCACGTTGATTAAATGACGAAATCAATGTGTTTACTTGTTACGATTAGTTCTTTGATTTTATGTTTAATGGCTTTTATGGTTCGTTATTTTTCTATTCCTTATTCCCAAGATGATTGAAATGAGGGACAGGAGGCTTGATACAATGTTAAGATAGCTTATTTGTGACATGGATATTTCAGGTTTGTGTCATATAAATACTCTCCTTGCACGTGGGTAAGACCGCATACATCTAGTTCTAGACACTCCACGTGTCTGGCAATGTTAGAATTCTCGTGTACTGACATATCTTTGTTAAGTTGATTGAAATAAAGTTGGTTTTTTGGTGATATATAAACATGCACACACAATACATGCACGTATGCATATATACACACACACACACGTGCATATGTAGAGTGAGTCCCTCACTCATCCAGAGTTTGTATTTGTATCCAGCTTCATAGGAGCTCAGTAGAACTTCCTATGATAGTCCTTCTGATCAATTTTTTTTTCCTAGAATATAAAATGATGAGTGCAAGATAAGTGTTTTTGACTGTTTTAGTTCTCATGATATCATAGTGAGTTTTTGAAGCGAATTGCATGTCCAAATTATAAATGCATGACGTTAGGGACGGAGCCATGATTTTTTATATCACATAATGAGTTAAGGACAACTAAATTTCATTAATGGCTTTGCAAAGTGCAAAAAACAGGAACACAAGGAGATAGAGAGTGTACAGGTCCCCTTAAGCTGTGACCTTAATCTCACTTTATCAATTGGCTATTGATTTAAAATATTCATATTAATCATTCCTTTGCCTGAGATTTTCTGCAAATTGTTAAATTTGGTTTTGCATAAATCCTTAAATTAAACAAAAATAATCCACAAGTCTATTTTAGATGGTCAATGATACATACATTCAATGAGTATTTGATGGATAAAAGTAAATTAAAATCACAATTTAAGGAAATAACCATAATATTAAAAACTTGAGAGCTCCATGTAAAATGAAATGAAAAAATTAATGGTATGAGGGGGCTAACATAATTTTTGGGGTATAAAGCATAATTTTAAAACCTTTAGGGGGGCCATGGCTCCATTGGCCATGTTATATTGTTATGGCTCCGTCCATGCATGATGTGCTAAAATCTATTTGTTATTTCTTTCTTTCCCTACCTTGTCATTTCATTTTACTCTGCCTTTAAGGAATTCAGTTGATTAATAAGGTCATAATGAATATCATCTATGAGCATGTTGTAGCAGTTTTTGATTCTTGTGCTTATACGAATCACTGAAGGTTCTTTATCTTACCCCCAATATCTTAAATTGCAATAAATTTGTCATGCTTGCCTGTGGGTTTCACTTTTACACGTCTTTTGTGCATTCAGATCTTACTAATGGCAAAAGGAGACTTGAATGCTGGAGTTTTGGCTGAAGAAGGAACATCAGAGCTCCCTGATGGCAATGAAGTAGCTAGTAATGTACTTTCTACATTGCAAAAAGAAGTTGAGGAGAAAGCTGACTGTCTGGTGTTAGACGAGCCACCAGGTGATTGCCTGATAGGGATCAATTACATATGATTTGACTCAGGATCCAACTATACTAAAAATTATGCACTATTCCATCTAATGAATTCCTTATTATGATGGCTCATACCAATAACTTAACTTATTTTAGATGTTACATATTAAATATGCTAATCCAAAAGTTACTTGATTGTTTCTGATTTGGCACTCAGAGGTCCACACTTTTTCTTATTATCACACCTTCCAAAAAAAAAAAGAAAGTTCTGTGATCAAATGCACTTAGGTCTGCTTCACAGCACACAGGCAGGAGACTGTGTTTGGGCTATATCTTGCAATGGAATTAAGCATTTTCTGTGTAGTTGCTGTGAAGGTTTCTTAGTGAGCGAAGTGCTCTTTTTGCACCATGTAGAGTACATATGGCCTCAACTGTGATACAGCAATAGCGGGATGCTTGCACAGCTTCAGAGGAGACTAATCAGTATCCATGGATAGTGGCTACAGTAATACAAGCTTCCCTCTTGTAGGACTTAATCAGTATATGGAACTGGATTTTTTTTTTTTTTTGAGAAACTTTGGTGGGTGGATTATTCTGTTAAATAATCTTGTTCACATCTTTTGTGCTATCCCAAGTTTCTTTTTGTTGGATAGGTATGTGCTATCCCAAGTAAAGAAAATCCATAGTGGATCTTCTCAACAATTGCCATTATTCTGTGTCTAGGGGTTGGTGTTGTTTTGGAAATTGCATCTTATTTTGGATCATGGTAAAAATGAAATTTGACATGGAGAACATGCTCTATAGATTGTTCCAATATGTTTTTTTGGGGTAATATGTCCAGAGAATGGCTGGGTTTTTGAAAATTACTAGAAGTATATTGTGTATGTGCATCTTCTATTACTCAATCCCATGTAAAAATAGAATATAATGTGTCATTTTTTGGGTGGCAAATATGTCCAGGGATCAGCTTGGTTTTTGGACATTACTTAAAGTACCTTGTGTCTGTGTGTCTTCTATAAGTGAAGCCCATATAAAAATAGAAATCAAAATGGTTGTATTTCCAGTTTTTCCGTGTTCAATTGAAACAACTTAGATTATTGTAACACTAAATTAATATGATATTGGGCAGGCTTGAAATATTTGAGAAGTTAATGTACTTTCCCTTCTTGGTCAATGCTTGAATGATGCCTCTGTGCCCACCCCTACCCAACAAATGGAATAAGGAAGGATGTTTTCATTTCTTTATCTACCATTGACAAGTGTGATAGTGCATTGCTACTAGATTCATTTTATTTTTTTTCCAATGTCTTACAAATAAAATTGGAGCTTGCTCCCCCCCTTGGGTTTGTTGGAAATTGGAGCCTTCTTTTGGTGGCTTTGGGAAAGATTTATTTACCACAAGATGCCTGTGCCCGAGTAGGGGACGTGTCCTAAACTTGTCTCCTATACCTCATTATCCAGTGGGTTTCTTTGTACGGCTCAAGCTGATGTCTAGTTGGATTAATCTCTCTCTCTCTCTAGAGTTTGACTTAATTGGGGAGGGCCATTTGTAGTCATGATTTCGGACCTATTGAGCAAACAGTGAGTGAAAGGGTTTAGTCTTAGGTGCAGTGCTTTGTGAACCTGCGGATTCTCTCTAGTGAAAACCTGATGCATTAAGTTGAATGCATTCAAATTTGTGTTGTATGTGCAAGAGACCAAATATGGCAGTAAATCTCTTGTTGATCCTTTGTCCAGTGGTNGTTCACATCTTTTGTGCTATCCCAAGTTTCTTTTTGTTGGATAGGTATGTGCTATCCCAAGTAAAGAAAATCCATAGTGGATCTTCTCAACAATTGCCATTATTCTGTGTCTAGGGGTTGGTGTTGTTTTGGAAATTGCATCTTATTTTGGATCATGGTAAAAATGAAATTTGACATGGAGAACATGCTCTATAGATTGTTCCAATATGTTTTTTTGGGGTAATATGTCCAGAGAATGGCTGGGTTTTTGAAAATTACTAGAAGTATATTGTGTATGTGCATCTTCTATTACTCAATCCCATGTAAAAATAGAATATAATGTGTCATTTTTTGGGTGGCAAATATGTCCAGGGATCAGCTTGGTTTTTGGACATTACTTAAAGTACCTTGTGTCTGTGTGTCTTCTATAAGTGAAGCCCATATAAAAATAGAAATCAAAATGGTTGTATTTCCAGTTTTTCCGTGTTCAATTGAAACAACTTAGATTATTGTAACACTAAATTAATATGATATTGGGCAGGCTTGAAATATTTGAGAAGTTAATGTACTTTCCCTTCTTGGTCAATGCTTGAATGATGCCTCTGTGCCCACCCCTACCCAACAAATGGAATAAGGAAGGATGTTTTCATTTCTTTATCTACCATTGACAAGTGTGATAGTGCATTGCTACTAGATTCATTTTATTTTTTTTCCAATGTCTTACAAATAAAATTGGAGCTTGCTCCCCCCCTTGGGTTTGTTGGAAATTGGAGCCTTCTTTTGGTGGCTTTGGGAAAGATTTATTTACCACAAGATGCCTGTGCCCGAGTAGGGGACGTGTCCTAAACTTGTCTCCTATACCTCATTATCCAGTGGGTTTCTTTGTACGGCTCAAGCTGATGTCTAGTTGGATTAATCTCTCTCTCTCTCTAGAGTTTGACTTAATTGGGGAGGGCCATTTGTAGTCATGATTTCGGACCTATTGAGCAAACAGTGAGTGAAAGGGTTTAGTCTTAGGTGCAGTGCTTTGTGAACCTGCGGATTCTCTCTAGTGAAAACCTGATGCATTAAGTTGAATGCATTCAAATTTGTGTTGTATGTGCAAGAGACCAAATATGGCAGTAAATCTCTTGTTGATCCTTTGTCCAGTGGTGAGTGAGTTTGTCTCTTTTTCCTCTTAGTCACTTGGGTTTAATCAAATCTTGATTTAATTGGTGGTCAAGGTGTAAAGGTGGGATTATTTGGAGAGTAAAAGTGACATGGGGTCTACATGTGTATGGAGGACTAGCTGGGTGGTCTAAGAGAGCCTATTATGTCCTCGTTACCAAAAATAAAAATAAACAGGTTTGTTGGAGTTTTGGTTTTAACATGGTTCTTTTTCCCTTCTTTGTAGCGCACAGGGATTTTTATGGGTTGTTCATTCACGCTATTAGAGTGATTAGTTTAATATTGGAAAACACATGCATTTGTTCTATGTTGTGGAGACTATGAAGCATAATACTCCTTGAAGGTGGTGGTTTCTGTGTCCAGTACATATTAGATACGAATAGGAGCAAGATACTGTTCATGACATGTCAGATACATGTCATATGTATCAATAAATTATTAACAGTTTATTAATTTTTGGATGAGTTTAGAACATGCCTAGAACTAGAGACCGAGGCGCTGACGATACATAGGAATGCGGGTCTAAATCTATGATTAGTTTTTTTCTTACAATGGGGGCATTGAAGTTAATAAATAAGTACTTTTTAATAGAAAAAATGTTTGTTCTTGTGCAAAAAATGCTACTTTTTGCATGAATTGCTAACCTATTAATCATGTTACAGAATCAATCCCTCTTGTGACATGGCATTACCCTCAAATTTAAGATTGCACACCTCTAGGAAGTGAAAGCAAGAGACCGAGTAGAATATATTACGTGGATTCTTTTTTTTTTCGTCAATGACGGTTCATGGATTTTTCTTTTGATATATTTTACACTTTTTGTTGTAGTGAAAGAAATAGGTTTGTTTGCTTGAATATTATTTATTTTCAACTATAGAGTATAGACTTAGAACTCATCCAGCTTATGTTTTGTTACATTAATGTGATGCACCCAAGGAACTAAATTCCATTTTGTTTACACTGAAACGTTCAAGTTTCCATGGAATCCTTAACAAGTCAGCCAGTGATTGAATATCGAAAGTACTATATTTCAGCATGTTTCAAAATATTTTGACGTGTTTCAACGTTATTTAGTATGTGTCAATTAATGTTTCGGAAATGAAATTACAATTTTTTTTTGCTTTTCTTTCATGTTTTACCAAATTGAAGGGTTACCATTCCATCTTCGGTATGAGGAAATATTAATCAAGATTGAGAAAATCTTAGTGGAATGATTGAACATCGAAGAATTGGAGACTCATTGAATATTTGAAGCTCGAATTAATGTGAAAATTGTTAGTAGTGCATTGATTCAATTTCAATCCTTCTTGGACGTTAGAATGGGTGATTTTGTGTGCTTAGTGTGATATAGATTAGTTTCGAAGGCCATATGCACAATGGATCATCGCCGGAAATATATGCAGTGGCAGGGTTTCATAGATGCTGTGTACACCCATTGCAAAGTTGAAGATGATAGGGTTTGGTTTGAAAAAACAGTTGGCATTCAAGATAGTGTTGATGGACAAAATTTGCGTATTTATTGGGTCAATTTCAGCGGATGAATTTCGTTCAGTCATCATTAATGAGTCTATCTTTTTATATATAAGGAGGCTATTTAAGTTCATTCCCAAAAAGTTAAATGAGGTTTTTTATGAGGTGGTTAAGTTTGAGTTTGCATAGGAGTAATAGTCTTTATCTTGGTATTAAATTTGATTAAAGTGGAATAAGGTTGATCAATCAGAGTGGGATAAAAGGAGACTTCTAATTGGGCTGAGAGATGAAGTATGAGTGATTATGGCCAGTATTTTGAGCCCAAGACAAAACAAGTCCTGATGGTACTTTGTCAAATATCCACAATGTTGTTGGGCTTTTTAGAGCTCAAGAATTGGGCAAATTTTTTACTTTATGGCCTACGAGCCTCTATTTAGACTACGAAAACCTCTAGAAAGATGACGTAGTAGGAAAAGAGGCTTGAAGTTGTTCTTGCACATGATGATTAAGTCAAAATGGGATTACATTGTTGGTGAATGCAAGAAGTGTCGATAGTAAACTTTGATAAGAGTGATGCAAATGGATAATCTCAAGCAATTCTATTGGCAGGAAGTGATTGGGAAGATTTTGAAGTCAGTGATGCTTCTATGGAAAGGTGCAAGTAGCTATTGAGATTTCGAAAGATTGATGAAGGTCTCATTTTAATATTTAATGATGATGATAAGATATTAGAGACAATTGAACGCGGCAAGGATTGTTTGGGATATTGGGAAATCTCTTTGGAAAAGTTCGAGATCAAGATGAAGAACAAAAGGGCCTATTATCAACATGCAAAAAGAAAACTAGGATTAAGTGCACTTTTGGTCATATAGCATGTGCATTTTGTCCATTTGGCCCTCAATGTATCACATTTACTAATTTGGCCCATAAAGTATCCAATTCATGTTTAAATGGTCCTTAAACTAATGATCTATTAAGTTTTTTAAGGATGTGAACATATCTCAGTCACGTGATATTGTCTGAATAAATGATATGTGGTCGTTTCTGTCAAAGAATTTAATGAATTTTTTATGTACGGATATTGAATTAGATAATGTAGGAACAAAATTAAAACAATGAGGATTAAATTGATGAAAAATGCGCGTATTTTAGGGACCAAAATTGTTATTAACCCAAAAATTTAATTATTACCATTTAAAAAATTGGATTAAATAAATCCATTTACACCTTGGTGAGTTTTCATTGTGGTTATCTAAATCCCGATTTGGATCTTAGGATTCTGATCCAAGTTATTGGATTTGTTTATTAGCCGCATTTACTTAAGTAAACCCCATCAAATGTGAATGCCTTAAATAATTGTGTGCTTATTGGGGAATTTCAAGTTTTCAACGGATAAGAAAAGCTATATAACGTTTGTTTCGTTTATAAAAAGTCTCTTTATTCATTCTTTCTCGTTCAAAAATTAAAAGCAATGATTAAATTTGATTTTCTTTCTTAGTGAGTGATCATAACCGGATGGTCTTCTGTTTTTATTATTTTTTTGCTCTTTTTGTTTGAATGTCGAACAATCAAAGTTATTATTCAACGGTCTTGCAACTTCACAATCTCTGCTCTGTAAGTCTTTCTCTAAAAGTTAAGAAAAGCTACAAAAAATTTGTTTTGTTTATAAAAGGTCTATTCTTTTTCTTTCGTTGAAAAGTTGAAAGCAATGATTAGATTTGATTTTCTCTCTTAGAGAATGATCATAACCAAATAATCTTTCAATTTTTTTTTGCTTTTTTTGTTTGAATGTCAAACAGTTAAAAGTTATTATCCAATATCCTTTCAACTTTACAAGCTGTGTCCTGTATATCTTTCTCTGAAAGTTAAGATCAAAATATTTAATCCCACAAGATTAACAGTTCACCTTTTATTTTTAACCCTCTACAATGCTCAAATTGTAGATTATCAATATTCAATCATTTCTTGAAGTTCTATGTTTTTCATAACATTTGTATTTGCATATATACTAGGCTTGTTTAATTTTTTTTTTGGAGAATTCTATATTTTTGCATATGTTTTTTGTCTCATTTTTTCAGTTTGTAGAATCTTACGATTCTCAATCTGATTCTACAATCCAGAATCTTATAGGCCCCCTCCCTCGAGCCAACATAGGATCCTAATTTTAAAAACATTGCTTTGGCTCTACTGTAACCGATTCCTCTAGCAACAAGACTATAAATTGATTCCTGCACCTATGGGCTTAGGTTCCTTCCACCTTTGGTCTGAACCAGGATGGTTCTTTGGATCTTGGGTCAAAAGAAGGTGGGACATTGATTCATTGGGGATTTTCTCTTGTAAGTCATCACTTGATCTTTTGATGGTGATCATTCTTATCGACTCTTTCCTCACTCTAATAATTTGACAATTGTTCATGGTAAGATTAATATCAATGATGTTCTTCACATCAGCAAATCAAAAGCTTGTATTTTGGCACTGGAGTGCACTATATGTCGTAGTAATTTTGTGATTGTTGATCACCTTTTAGCATTGCTCTACTTTATTGTCTTTGTGGCATAGGCAGATCAATTGGCAAAAAGAGAAATTTTCTTTGACAATGTTGTTAATGATTTGGAAGTCTAAGGCTCCATTGAAGGCAGAAGTTTTTTGCTTGGTTGCTTGCACATAAAAAACTCAATACCAATGATGTGTTACAAAAAAGAGGCCTTCATATTGTCTTCTACCACTATAGTATTCTCTGTGTAAAGGTGGGGAGGAAAGTATGGGTCATTTTTTTTTGTGTTGCTCTGACTACAAATTGTGGAGTAGATTATTGGGATTGTTTGGAATTCCTTGGGTGAGTTCAAAAGATTGTACTTAGATATTTGAGATTCATTTTGACGCCTTTGGTCAAAGCAACAAAGCTAAGATCTAATGGAGATGTGCAATTTTAGCTTTGTTTTGAGGGTGGTATGATTGGAACGAAACAGACGAATTTTTTTAGAGCGAAAGACTTCTTGGGAAGATTTATGGGATAAAATCACTTTCAACGCCTGTCTTTGGGGTACCAAGGTGAATGACTTTGAAGGCATACCTATATATTTTATTAAGGATCATTGATTTCATGTGTGTGCCCGTGGTTGAATCTTGAGATTTTGTTATTGTGCCTCTTTTGCTATGCTCATAGTTTTGCTTTTAACCTCTTTTTAATTTTATGTATCTTATTTGTATGTAACTTTTATCATGAGGATTCCTTGTCCTCTCCTGTACTGGTTGATGATTTTATTGTTGGTTAATAGATTTTCATGTTTCCAATTAAAAAAAATGAAGAAGAAGAAACTGTCTTTGACAAATAGCATTGATGGTAACTGACCAGTGTTTGGATATATAAATTATAGAAGGCACTTTTTATTTTCCTACGTCTTGTGGTATCCTTCCCGTGTGTAAATTGCTGATGCCTCGTAATCATACTGGGGTAATGTATATTTTACAGGCTAACGTCCACATTTCCTCTTTACTTGTTCTTTATCTGGAGGAAGATAAATTAAGGCTGACATGAACAAGATGGTTTTGCGCGAACTGTAATTCCGATGCTGGCCGCAACTCTTCATTCAAATGTGTTGTCTTAAAGAACTAGCTGGCTGTATCTCAGTGGTTATGGTTTCATACTCTTTAGAAGTTTTCCATACCAAAATCTGACAACTTTCACTGTAGGATATTGCTTCATTCAACAATAGTAAATAGAAGCTCCATTTGCCACAGCAACTTTGGGCCTTTAAACTGAAATGGAATCTTTGTAATGCAACCTCTAAAGTCAAGTGTGCAACTTGTGGAACAAAACTAACTCTTTTCCGGTAATTTTAGGGGACAGTCTTATATGCTGCCATTAATTATTGGTGGGTTGTAGATAACCCGTTTGTTTTGTGTCTCACCCTTTTGCTTCTATATAAGTACCATTAGCACTGGTATCTGTGCTCCCAGATAGAACTCTCTAATGTCACATTTCAATGATAAAGAATATGCTGATTTTTGGAAAAGACTATAAGAATCTTTAAACTGATAAAAATCAGAGACTAGAACTAGCTTTAGGAGAAAACAAACATTTTGCTCAACTTTTTCTTTCAAATTTTTTGGGAGTGTTGTTTGTTTTTCTTTTTGGGGTGGGGGGTTGGGGGACACAATTTTGCATCCTCAATAGGTTCTAAACTGGCCCTACATCCACTAGTTTTCCAGTTTTAGCAGCCTAACATTTATGGTACTTGTTGCTTATTGAGACTGAGATACGATACGAGTGTCTTCAACTGATAACTGGTGATTAGACATATTTCTAGCATATTTTGGGAGTCTGCTATTTGGGATTTCATGTTTACTTAATACATCCAGGAGGAAAAAAAAAGTTGCATTATTAGTGCTAACAAGTATTGCTGAACGGGGGCAGAAACAGTGAAATTTTCTGCTTCCCTTTGTTTTGTTGTATGGTTTTTATCCTTCCCCCTTCACTATAGGGCCATAATTAAACAAATTAAACTGAAGCAGAAACTTCTTTACTATAGGGCCATAATTTTCTTGGTTTTCCTGCTTGATTAATTAGTAGACATAATTATTGAGTTTTGGTTTCTGTTTTCTGTTGCTATATGTTTATAACAAACATCTTTGTGTTTCTAATACATCCACATTTACGCATTTGGAAACTGTTATGCCAGAGGCTGCAAAGAAGAAGAAGAAGAAAAATAAAAGCAAGTGAGGCACTGTTTGTAATTTCTTATAATTTTTGTTCTTGTTCTTGTTCTACATTTGAAAACAGAGGTCGAGTAATATTTTTTTCTGTGTGCAGGAAGAAAAAAGAGTTGCCAGAGCAGACTGATCCGCCTTCTATTCCTATTAGTGAACTCTTCCCATCTGGGGAGTTTCCCGAGGGTGAAATTCAACAGTACAAGGACGAGTACGTAAATGCTAGATTTTAGTTGCCTGCAACCTCTTCCAGTCTTTATCAGTTGTACATCAATTTCTTTGTTGTAAAATAAGTACATTGTTAAACAACCATCTACTCCAAAAGCATAAACTGTTAGAGAGAGTGTAACTTAAGTATTTATTCTTTAACACGCCTCTTCACGTGTTGAAGAATAATCTTTGGGCCTAGCACATGAAAATCTGTTAATAATTAAGGTGGCGGCGAGTTTTGAGCATCTGACTTCCTGCTCTGATACTATGTTAAACAACCATCTATTGTAAAAACTTAAGCTATTAGAGAGGGTGTAATTTAAGGATTTATACTTCGACATACATAAAACAATCAAGAAGCTCAAATATTCAAATAGTGTAGAACAAGAAGAGAAAACTCAAAACAATGCAGCTTAAGTTGGTTGGAAGGAATAATTGGGCATTGTGGATGGAAAGGGTGAAAGCTTGCTTGATTTATAAGGTAATGGTTTATTGTTCAAACTTCTTAGATGGTTTTAGGGCAATGGTAAGAAGGTTTGATGTGTGTGGGGCCGCATGAATTTCTACACAACCTAGCCAAGAAAGCTGTGGTCATCCTTTAACTGGTCAAACAATATTTCTTTGTATTGCGTGGCCAGATTCTACCACTTGAGAGGATTAAAGTTTTTGCTGACCAAATTCAATCGATCATTAGTGCTAAATACCTGGTTCCGCAAAAGCTCTAGTACCAATGGTCAAAACAGTGGTTTTGTACTCTATCCACATTGTCTCCTCATTTAACCTTGTGCCACAATGCCATGGGTTCCGTCCTTTTGTTTCGATACTGTGAGCTTGAGGTTTGTTTGATAGAGAATCAATTAAGTTTGTTTGGACATGTAGATCAGTAGATGCACCAGTGTGAGAGATTCTGATTACCTGTTGTAATACTGTCAATGGAATGACGAATTTGACATTGAATGATAGTGGAAAAAATATTGTTGATTATAATTTAACTGACAATATGCCCCTTAATACAGGAGAATGTTAAACAAGGATTTAGGCAGTTTATTGGTTTGGGTTTGGTTTGGTTTGGTTGTGCACAGAAGCATCAAATTCAGTATATTTAAATCAATTGCTTATTGGACCACGTGTTTTCAATTTGTTGCATCATCTTTGTGGTTATATCTACTTGGTAATATCATGGATCAAAGTTTCGTTTCGGTACATTGTTTCGGTCACCTAGGAAAATGAAACATTTCGACGTATTTCGGAAACGTTTCAACCTGTTTCGAAAATATAATAAAAAAATTAAGAATTATTTTTCAAAACATTGTTCGAAATATATCAAAATATCTTGAAATACCTTGAAGCATTCCAAAATAATTGTGTTAATGCATTAAAATATAACAAAATATTTCGAAACATTATGGAACACCTCGAAGTATTAAATTTTCGATTCTATCGCTGATTTGTTTTGGTCTATAGAAACGGAAATGTTGTGGATGTTTCGACCGTTTCGAAACGATATTTTGATCCTCGGGTAATATACTATGCAATGCATCCAATGTGTATCCAGTCAGTTCAAAAAAAATGTATATCCAGGTTAAATCACGTGCATCGTATGTATATCCGGTTTTAAATCAGGTGCATCCTATATATATCCAGTGTTAAATCACATGTATGCTTCTCTCGACTTTCATTTTGAATGCTTATATCCTGCTGAATGACATTATAGATATTGTTTGGATGAATACAACTGCATTTATTTTATCCATCCCAAGTTTTACTCGAAGTCTTCATGAATTTGTGTTGCTTCCTATCTGCATTATATCTTTCTGTTTACCGTATTTCGGAATTGAGGGTCTTCATTTTAAATTGATGGTTCCACCAGTAACTTATGGAGGACCACATCCGAGGAAAAGAGGGAGTTGGAGCGCCTGGAGAAACCCATTTATAATTCAGTTCGACAAGCAGCAGAAGTTCATCGTCAGGTTGCTATGTATCTTTTTTGTGTTTTTTTTAGCATACATGTGTGCTTCTCTCCCTGTCTTTTTTTCTCCACTTCTCTGTCTGTGTATCTATCTCTGGCTGTTAAAAATTTTCCAATTCTCGACATTGACATCATGCTTTACTTCATGCTAGGTACGCAAATACATCAAGAGTATTTTAAAGCCTGGGATGTTAATGACTGACCTGTGTGAGACCCTGGAGAACACTGTCCGTAAGTTGATATCGGAGAATGGTCTACAAGCAGGCATTGCCTTCCCTACAGGATGCTCGTTAAACTGGTAAACATTATTTAGATTGGGGATTCAATAATTCCTACCAGTTATGTGTTCTTTCCCTCATTCGTTTTTTTGTGCGAACCTCATCTCATTGTCAGGGTTGCAGCTCACTGGACCCCGAATTCTGGAGATAAAACTGTGCTTCAGTATGATGATGTGATGAAATTGGATTTTGGAACTCATATTGATGGTAGTACCATTAGTAGTATTGTACTTTGTCAGTTTTTTGTTACCTTATGTTGTTGATTTTTTAGTTTTAATATCCATGGGCCACTTTTTTGGTGGTGTTATACATGCAGGACATATAGTTGACTGTGCCTTTACAGTGGCATTTAATCCTATGTTTGGTCCTTTGCTTGAGGCCTCACGTGAAGCCACAAACATGGGTATCAAGGTGGTTAACACTACTAACCTTAAATCCATGTTGTTTTTGCACTATAAATCAAAACTAGTATGCAGCCATATATGATAGTTGCATGTGCGTTAATGGTATTAATACTTTGTTGTGTTTTATGTAGGAGTCAGGAATTGACGTCCGCCTTTGTGATGTTGGTGCTGCAATCCAAGAAGTCATGGAATCATATGAGGTGGAAATTAATGGAAAGGTGTTTCAAGGTATGATTTTTGTTGAAGATGGGAATTGGTGTACATCTGTTTAATATGACAGTTAGGAAGTAGCATTCTGAACTTATAAAAACACAATAACAGTCAAGATTGATCTAATTTTCATTTACTTTGATCTAATGGTACAAAATTTATCCAAAAAAATTGTCTTGCTCAAAAAATCCACTTCTTTGCACAACCTCCAACATCAGACAATTCATCAAACACAGTCTCAAATGCCAAATAAAACCCCATTAATCTACACCTATCTCTATTTTCTCTCTCCCCTACCTCTTTCTTATTTTCTCTTTGTTGACTTTAATTTAAAATGCATAATATAAGGGAAAAAAGGAAAAATAGTTTGTTATTTAAAATATAAATATTGCATGGATCAATGTTTGATTTTGTTATTGTAGGTTGTTTGCAGGCAAGGTTATTGCTAGTCTATTCATAGGAGACCAATAAATGGGACAAAATGCTTGAACCTCTACATCTCGAAAACTTGGAGATCAGTTCTTAATGATCAATCAAAATAACTTACTTATGTATCAACCCACCAATTTACGCTCATCGTGATCCCTACAAACTTGCATTGGTTTGGAGAGCTATTAAGACGAATATAGGCTCATGATTGGGCTATATAGGTTGGTGAAACGAAAATTCAATTTATCCCTCTAAACCAAATGGATTTTTGTTTGGTGTGCAAGGTGCAAAGTTTACTTTTGCACTCAAAATTCAGTGTTTTCCCAGTGGCTATACAGTGTGGTAACATCATTGTTGCTCGACCACCCCAGCCCGTGCTCTTCATTGTTTGTCACTTTGTTGGATCAACGGATTTGGATTCACGCCAACCCCTTCTCCAGCTATCCTAGTAGCTGCATTAATTTATTGTTGCAAAAAATAAAATTTCATGAAAATCTGGATATGCATGCTATTGAAGCCCCTACCAATCCAAAAGGGGGCTGGTGAGCATCGTGTAAAAGTTATTAGTTGAAGGCACCATTTGTGGTAGAATCTCAACTTTTCCTACCTCTTACTTATATGCTAATTAGCTGGTTTAAATTTTCTTCTTACTTAGAGATGCTTAGTGGGGGAGATTATGAGGTCCTCTACTTTTTATGTGGTGAGTTGGGATAGGAAGGGTAGAACATTGAGTGAGGGATTTTTTTTTTTTTAGGGGGGGGGAGGAATTTGGGGTGATGAAGTTGTGAATATTCAATATTCAATCAGGTCTTGCTTGGGAAATTACTATGGAGATTCACGGTAGGCAGGGAAGCATCAAAGTCTTATGGTGTTGGGGAGTATAGGGAAAAATCCTAGATGCACATTTAGTTTAGGGTAGAGCATGGGGAAGTGTGAGATTTGTTGTATGACAAGTAGTGTTGAGAAGGCCTACTTGCTTATGGATTATGGACCCTCTTCATGGTGGCCTCCAATACGGAGGCATCTGATTGGGAGTTTTTATGCAGTGGTACACTGATGTGGCATCCTGCCTTTGGAGGAATCAACACGATTGGAAGAGCAGCCAGTGGTGGAACTACTGGGGCATTTGTGGGGGGTTGAAAGTGGGATTGCCTGAGTGCTAGATGTTGTGCTGACCAAGTTATTATAATAGTTGGAGGTTTACAGTGAGGTCTGTCATGATATGCTGAGTGGGGAAGAGGTGGTACCTTTTCCTTGGAAGGGGATAAGAGTAGCAGCTTTAGATTCTCTATGTATTTGTCTGAAGATAAGTCTGCCCGTTTCCATCTATTTTTTTCCGTGGCATGAGAGTTGTGGTCATTAATGTTCTCATCGGTTTACTTTGCGCAGCTTATGCCTAATTATTATTTTGTTGGTCTGTAAGGAAGAAATGGAATGGGCAGGGATTTTACAGTATAGAGATGTTCATGGATAGGTTAAAGACTCAAAGCAATACTTTTTGTACCTTTTTGATTTTTGTGTCAAGGGTTACTTTTTTTGCAGCCATAGTCCCATTATTGGAGTTTTTGGAAGAGAACTATTAAAAATTGGAATTCCAAAATTCAGTAGAAGAAAGAAATAGAGCAATCGCCTGGAAAAGAAAATTGAAAAAGAAAACCAAATGAACCATAGATAAAAACAAGTCAATCACTGCTCATAATCAGACTTCCAAATAACAATGGAATACCTACAAAATCCGGAAGAACTAAAGCCCAAAAAGATAGCAAAAACCAAATTCTCCCCCAAGATCAACCCTCTTCAAACTTCAAAAAAAAAATTCAATTCTTTCCAACCAATACCATATATCTCCAGAGGGTGCAAGTTTTCTTACTCTTCTAATTCCCAATAATCACTAACAAGCATCTAAACACGCGATCATTAGAGACCCAACCTCTGCTAGACCAATAAGAGCATTGACTGTGTACGAACAGATGATTAACAGTCTCCTCACTTTTTTGCAATTAACACAGCGTTGTTATTTGCAGCTGTCAACTTTGAGAGTTGCCTTACAAATCTTTGAAGGTGCAAATTATGGTCATCTAGAACCATCAACAAGGAAATCCAAGAAAGAATTGCAGGAGAAAACCCCTTAAGAATTAACCTACCATAAGTATTCTATCAGGAACTGATTGTCTTAGGAGACCCCATTCAATAAGGATAAAAGAGGTGATAACTCAATGCCTCCTTATCATTTAGATCCCAAAAGAAATGAATTCCAGTTAATGGGAAAATCAAATGAAAACACCATAGAAGCCATTGAGGCATTATGAGTGTGAGACAATCTGTACAAACGAGAAGATGAGATCACCTTACCTGTTATAAATTCTGGTTAAATAATGTGACCAAGTGATGCTCCTTTACCTCCATTAATGCACTTTTACGTATCCAAAAGAATATGTATTTGTCATCAGATTTGAAATCCTGCACTTTCAGCTTAAACTTGTGATCAGTTCTGAATTGATCATCTTTGCCATTATAAGATACATGCTTCGGAACCCAAACATGCTCTCTACCAAACCCTAAACCCTAGCAACCCAAAACACTCAAACACCAAAGTTACTACTTCCGGATGGCTGTTCACAGTGGACAACAGTTGCTGAAAAAACCGTTAAAACTTGCTTCTATTTACCTCGCCCTCGCCCTCGTCCTCGTCCAAACAATTCCCATCAATCCCCAAACCTTTATCGTTCTTTTGGCTAGGGTTGTCAATGTGTCGTGTCTAAGTCATATTGTGTTAAAATTTGCTCCAAGTGTACTTGGTTCATTTATAATTGTACATAGTCGGGTTCGTATTGTGTAGAAGTCAAGTTCATCGAGATTGTAGTTGGCTTGTGTCGATCCATTTATTTGACAAGTTTAATGGTCCACTCATGTATCACCCAAATCTGCTAAAACTAAGTTCAAACTCGCTAATTCACTGTTGGGTCTGAGGGTCGCGTCTAATTTTTACCAAGTCTACTTTTGGCCTTCATTTTACTTCCACTTACCCTGAAAGCTTGCAATTCTGATTCAGAATTCCTGCTGCTCTATATCTAGTTTGGTGACTTAAGTAGTGTGAAAGTGTTTTCCATCACTTGTTCTACATCGCATTGTACTACTACTGGTTTTAACACTGTCATGCAATCAGTGTTCAATACGTTTATTAAATGTTTCTAGAGACTTGTAACTGTGCATAGTGCTCTCTTATTCATAATCAGTTTTTCTCTTTCATGATATTATACATTTGTGAGTGACTCTTTCTAATTAACTATAGGAAAAAACTTATTCTTGGCCCTAGGAAATCCAACGGTAGGAAAAGAATGGAGCTGAACAGCGTAGCAATGCCTGCCCAAGCCATAAAATCCTACTATTAGTCATGCTGTTCTTTCAAATCCATCAGCATTGCCACCGTGCTTTATACTTTATGCCTCCTGAGCGGTTGAATTAAATTGGTTGCATCTGCCTTCCTGTTTAGTGAATCTCTATTCTAGCATTTTGTTTTTAGAATTTTTGTGGGGAACATTTAGAATAAAATATTTTTGGTCAGCAGCTTGAAGGTTCTAATAGTTGTCGCTGGGGGGTTACTTGTAAATTCAAACTTTCGGTATAAATGCATTAATTACTATTTCCATAAGAAATTGAAAGTTGAAAATGGAATCTATTCATGGGCAGAGGAAATATTTTCAAATGACTTAAACAGTAGCTACTCAGGAACTACTGTTGTCACTTAAGTCCTTTTGACTGTGACATGTATGGAGATGGTAAAATTGATCATTGAATACTTCTATAAGTTCTTTCTTTCCGTTTTATTTTATTTCATTTATTATATATATATATATATATATATATATATATATATATATATATATATATATATATTTGTAAATTTTCCATCTCTTTCCTGTGTAAATTGATTTATAATGGTTACTGGATTATCAGGCCAATTGGACACTTTGACCACAATTTTGGGTTTTATGATGTGTTTGGCTGTTAAGGGCATGGGATTAGATAGTTAAACAAGGCTAAACCAGATACTTGGACACTATTTTGACATTTCACTGTTTGTTGCATATGAGCCTTTAAAACCAAAGTTTGAGCTGTTTTTAAAGCTCAAAATACGTGTAACTCTGACAATTAGATAAAGGCTGTCAAAATTTTGGTAAAGGCTCACCAAAGCAAAGGCAAAAAAAAAAGAAGCATAGCTGCATCACAAGTGACAAAAACATGGAAACTAGAAAAGAGAAAATTAGGAATTTCTCATGGAGAAGAACATTGATTTGTAGATTGGTCTAGAGTGTCCCAGTAATTAAAGAGCCAACTTCTCAAATTTGAAGTCATAGTCCTATTAGATTAGGAGAGCCTGGAAACTAAAGTACCTATGTAACATTTTTATTCAATAGTATATCTGAGTTTTAATTGGAGTCTTAAATAAGCCTAGAATAGCCCTGGTAGTCAAAGAGTTGAGGTTTCCTAATTTGATGTTGTAGCCCTATTGGTATTTGGAGAGCCCAGCAGCTTATGAAAACATATATAATTTTGTCATCCAATAAAAAGTATGAGTAATGCTATTGGGACCTAAAAAATTGATGTACTGATGTAACTGTAACATATTCCAATAGTGGTGTTGTGATTGTAACTGTTGGGACTTCTTTATTGGGGCTCTATCACTTGACACATCATTAGCATTACAGTATTGCATTAGGAATGATTGGCTTAATGTGTTCTCTTCTCTTCTTCCTGTTCTTAGTTTTCTATTATTCAGATCTGAACTTTTTCTTTTCCAACCTTAGAAAACCAAATGCACAAAGCTCTAACATTCTCAACTTCAAATACTCCATCATAGCCACCAAAACCACAGAATGAGTCAAGTTTGCTGTTCACACTCCTAAAGCCCCTGAGCTTTGCCCATTATTGCCTTATTACAAGCTTGCAAGCTCCACCCCTTCCTTCTCCATCATAAACTCCNTGGTTACTGGATTATCAGGCCAATTGGACACTTTGACCACAATTTTGGGTTTTATGATGTGTTTGGCTGTTAAGGGCATGGGATTAGATAGTTAAACAAGGCTAAACCAGATACTTGGACACTATTTTGACATTTCACTGTTTGTTGCATATGAGCCTTTAAAACCAAAGTTTGAGCTGTTTTTAAAGCTCAAAATACGTGTAACTCTGACAATTAGATAAAGGCTGTCAAAATTTTGGTAAAGGCTCACCAAAGCAAAGGCAAAAAAAAAAGAAGCATAGCTGCATCACAAGTGACAAAAACATGGAAACTAGAAAAGAGAAAATTAGGAATTTCTCATGGAGAAGAACATTGATTTGTAGATTGGTCTAGAGTGTCCCAGTAATTAAAGAGCCAACTTCTCAAATTTGAAGTCATAGTCCTATTAGATTAGGAGAGCCTGGAAACTAAAGTACCTATGTAACATTTTTATTCAATAGTATATCTGAGTTTTAATTGGAGTCTTAAATAAGCCTAGAATAGCCCTGGTAGTCAAAGAGTTGAGGTTTCCTAATTTGATGTTGTAGCCCTATTGGTATTTGGAGAGCCCAGCAGCTTATGAAAACATATATAATTTTGTCATCCAATAAAAAGTATGAGTAATGCTATTGGGACCTAAAAAATTGATGTACTGATGTAACTGTAACATATTCCAATAGTGGTGTTGTGATTGTAACTGTTGGGACTTCTTTATTGGGGCTCTATCACTTGACACATCATTAGCATTACAGTATTGCATTAGGAATGATTGGCTTAATGTGTTCTCTTCTCTTCTTCCTGTTCTTAGTTTTCTATTATTCAGATCTGAACTTTTTCTTTTCCAACCTTAGAAAACCAAATGCACAAAGCTCTAACATTCTCAACTTCAAATACTCCATCATAGCCACCAAAACCACAGAATGAGTCAAGTTTGCTGTTCACACTCCTAAAGCCCCTGAGCTTTGCCCATTATTGCCTTATTACAAGCTTGCAAGCTCCACCCCTTCCTTCTCCATCATAAACTCCAAAGTTCCGTAATTTGGCAACCCTTTTAAGCCACAAAAAGCCATGCAACAGTCCTTTGACCCTATTCTTCCTCTTCCAACATCAGGTTCTCCTATGATCTTCTGTTGAAGGATGTTTCTCACACTAGTTCTACATCAAAAAGCATTGCACTGTTCTACAATATTGCCTCGAGAGATTTCAAGCACTTCAAAATCAATGCTTTTCTCTGCCATTCATGTTTAATTTTGTTCTTTGAATGAGTTTTAAGGGTTATGTATGTTTTGTTCATGCCATCTATGTCTTCAGTTCACATGCAACATGTTGCATTAGGTGTAATGGAATTGACTGTTTTGGCAGTCAAAAGTATCCGAAATTTGAATGGGCATAGCATTGGAGGCTATCAAATCCATGCTGGAAAATCAGTTCCAATAGTGAAAGGAGGAGAACAAAGAAAGATGGAAGAGGGTGAATTTTATGCAATTGAAACCTTTGGATCTACTGGTAAAAAAATTCTTCACATGGGTACTCTTACAAAGAAGTAAACTTATGGACTGAGGAGCCCTATGTTGTGGGCAGGGAAGGGGTACGTCAGAGAAGATCTAGAATGCAGCCACTACATGAAGAATTTTGATGTTGGTCACATTCCATTGAGGTTGCCCAGAGCAAAAAAACTGCTTGCGACAATCAACAAGAACTTCTCCACGCTGGCCTTTTGTAAGCGTTATCTAGATCGCCTTGGGGAGACCAAGTATTTAATGGCACTGAAGAATTTGTGTGATGTTGGTATTGTTCAGGTATGTTTTCATGAACTGTTTGTCTACCAATATTTATTAAGATTTGCAGAGTGAGTAATGTTTATCATGTGACTCAAACATGTAGGCTCCTATTGCTATCAATTGATGCTGTTTGGAATAATCTATTTTCTGATAGGTTCCTCCCTACTACTATATGCTTCTATCTGTTGCTGATATGAGTTATATATAGTGATCTTGTTTATTCCATTAATTTGGCTGTAAGAATTACATTTGAAGTTTCTTGTACTTATTCTTCTTTTCCAGTCAGAGATTACAGTATATATTTCAAATCACATGATGTATGACTGATCCTTGCACTTGAATTGTAGTGCCATTGAAGGTGACTTTCCACATGACTTCTAACAAACAATCATGCAATTCAATTTACCTTACTGCTGATGTTGCTATTACATACCGTTATTGGATTGGAACTATGCTCAAATTGAAACATAAATGGAGGTATACCATAATATTAGTGCAAGTATCTCAAGTTATCTCCAAGAAAGGGGATCTTGTTCTTCAATCGTTGTCTCTTGAAACTAAAAGGGTTTATCGATGCAGTCTGGTCAGGTTGAGTGGGTGATAGAACATACTTCATGTTACTGCACTTTGATAGGAGGAAGCTTTATCAGTAAGAAACTAGCTTGTGAGTTTATGTGGGGCTTCAAATCCTATTGGGAGAGCTATGAATTCACGAGGGTGGACCTATAGACTACATTTTGATAGTAAAGTTGCTATCAACATTACTCATAATCAAGTTCTGCATGGTAGACCCACAGGTTGTGATTGACCGACATTGTATTAAAGAAAAGCCTAAGGAGGGTTTAAGTTGTGTGCTCTTTGTGAGGTCAGCTAGCGGATGTTTCACCCAAGGGGCAAGACTTTTTCACCCCCATTGTTTGCAAGTTAGGCATGAGGGATATCTATGCACCAATTTTAGGAGTGTTATATTGTGTTTTATTTTTAGTTTATGGGTATTCCTGTACTTTGGATAATCCTTGTGTTGATATATGCATTGTAGTTGTGTTGTCTGACACACTACCCATAACATAATATTTTTCTCTTCTCTACTAAAATCGTTCTATTCTTCTGAAACCCCTAATACTTCATAACATTTTATTAATATATTCAACATCTAATAGGAGAAAATGTCATTAATGTAGTTGATGCTGGTCTCCACCGAGGAAAAATGAACGAATCGATTAAACGATAGTTTTGGGATCAAATGTTTAAATTAATGTAAGAAAACAACTGTAAAAGTGAAAATAGTATTAGGAGGTCTTAACAATCATCTCGGTAAAGTATGTTTAGATTATCCAAAAGAAGAGTGAACATGTTGTAACTTTTTGAAGTGGATCGACTTGGAAGCAAATATATTATTTTTTGACAGGAGGAGTAGAGTAGTTAGTTGATAAAGATTCTAATGATTTTTTTAAGAGACTTTAACCTCGCAACATGAACTAACATTTATGGGTATGTTTGTTGAAGGACAATTTTTTTAAAAGATTATTGCTTAAATATATTTTAAATAATTTTTGGTATATTTCATGGTGGTCACCCTATATATTTTGTGTTCTCCCTATCAATTTCTTTTTCGATCAAGTAGTAGACACATATCTCATTAATATGAAATTTTGGACACACTTTACGAACACAACTAGACTAGTTTTGATATATCAAATTTATTTTTTAAAAGTATGAAAATTGTGAGAACAAAGTTGCATAATTACAAAATGATTTAATTATTTATATTGAGAAATATATTTTCTATAGTGTTGATAATGAAGTTATCATATAATGCTTTTAAAGTATGAAAACTCATTGAGATCAATTGTAAATAATTGCAATTACCCTCTTTTTATTATTTTTCTTTGTATAAGTTATATCGACGTTGGACCGTTTTGTATCTAATGAATGTTTGAGTATCAAATATACTATAATAAGTTTAAATGTGTTATGGTACTTTTATTGATTGGAAAAAAAATTAAATTTATAGTTAAAGTATCCACTCTAAACAAAATTTTGGCTCTGCCCCTACATCAGTTATGGAAATCTGGTGGTGAAATGATGAAGTGAAAGTTGTATATTGATAACAAAAAAGGAGTGTGTTAAAAATTGGTGAATGAACAAGGACTTCAATTTGAAATAGCGGGATTAGTGCCGAAGGGGAAGTTAAAAAGGCATATAGAGATGATAAATATTAGGCATATAATGGTCTTTATGCTAAATTAGATGCAAAAGATGGAGAAAATTATTCACAAACTTGTTATGGTAAGAGAATGCAAAAAAAAAAAAAAAAAGAAAAACAAGGGAAAAAGATGTTAATCATGTTGAGGGTGTTGAGAGTGAGGATGAGGCTCTTGGTAAATGATGAGAAAATCAAGTAAAGATGGAAAGGTGTTTTGAGAAATTGTTGTAAAAGTTAGACCGAAAGCATAGAAGGTGAAAAATATGGTGGTAGTCCTCGTGGAGCTATAGATAACGTTATTCTTCATAGAACCATAAAATTTGCCTTGGATGGTGTTTGCAGTAAGATGCAATCAAGAAAGGGTTCAAGACTCGTAATATTCCTATTAAGGCTTGGAAGTGTTTGGTGGACGGGATTTTTTGGCTAACAAAATTAAAATAGCTAATGAGTGGATGAAGAGTATTCTAATTGCACAAATTGTTGAGGTATCAAACTGATAGAATTCAGGGAGAATATGGTTGAGGACTGATCAAAAAATTAAAAAACCATAACGAATGAGTTAGGGCATGCGTGGGAGGTCAGCAATGAAAGTTATATTTACTGAGCAGACTGATAGAATAATATGGAGAGAAAAAATAAATAAATATTTGTGGTGCTTACATAGTTTTGGAAAGAGCTTATCATAGAATTCCTGCAGATGCAGAAGGTGGATTTAGAGAAATGTGGTGTTACTGTGTGGGATGGTTTTGTTTTGTTTTGTTTTTATTATTTAGGCTTGGTCGTTAATAAGATGGAGAGATTAGAAATAGTGCTAGGTAGCTTGGCTCAAGTGCAGTAGTGCTTCTAGCATATAGTGAGATCAACTGGTATTCGCAGAATTGAAAGGGAAGTTTTTATTTTAAGAATATATGCTTCATGGGACAAAATACTAGGCAGCTTCAAGTTCAAAAAATGAGTAGGTAAAAGAAAGACAATAGTATGGATATCGGTTAAGACAAAAAAATTTGTAGCACTAAATTTATACTTACGTGAGACAGTAGGAGCATCAATTTAAGATCAAATAGGGAGAACATAGATGAGGAAGGCAGCATTGATCAATAGGTGCGATCTGATCACCATCAGTAAAAACACTAAGGAAAGGAAAAGATACATAGCTATCCTTGCACTAAGAGGCTTACAGTTTGGGTTCTATGTAAAATAGGTTAGGGATTGGCAGAATTTTGTATGAGATATTTTGAGTGTAATTCATGATTGTAACTGTAGATTAGACAAAATAACAACAAAATGTAAAATGGGTTAGGGATTGTCATAATTTTGTAAGAGAGATCTTAACAACAAATGAGTATATGTAAATAAAAATTATTCATGGCTCTCGATAACCAAAGTTCACTGATTGCAGAACAAAATCCATGCTCAATATTCAATAAGAACTGAAGTAACCCAAGTATAAAAGTTCATCCCACAAACTTCAGCTTGTGCAAATCTGGCAAATCCATTCTTTTGGAGGCTAGGATTTTCTTAGTTTTCATTTGATTGATATGTATAGGATAGAGGCCAATCTGGTAGAAGTTCTGGCCATCTACAGTACTTCTAGAAGATTAGGCCTCCTGTGATTTCTTTTGAATCCAGTAATGCTCTTTGTAGAACTGGACTTGCTCTTTTTTTGCAGATGTAAATTTTGCCACTTGGGTGGTTGTATTTTTGCACAGTATCAATACATTTTACTTACCCACCCCCACCCCCCCACCCCCAAAAAAAAAAAAGAACTGAAGTAACTGCTGTCTAGGTTTACTTTAGTTATTGCGCTTTGGGGGATGGCATACATTTATAGGAAGTAGTCTCTAATTAAAATGGATAAAAGATTTCGGATGTAACTAATTACTTTGTGTTGCCTTTATGTATTAAACTTGGCTTTCAAAAAAGGAAAAAAGAAAAAAAAAAAAAAAGAAAAGGAAAAGCAAGACCCAAGAATTTGGTATTTCACGAGTTTGTGTTCATGAACAGTGCACAATACTAATCAAACATATTTAAAGATAGGAGATTTAAAGAATCAACAACTATCATAAATATTTGTTGTATACTGACAGGTGGTTGGTTGAGGCTGTCAAAATCCATCATGTATATTCAACCACTTGGAGACATGAGATGAATTTGTCCAACTTATTGTAGCTACTAGCTCATTTTATATATATCATGGAGAAGGTGTCTATTTGTTTTCTGGATAGAACTTAGAAGGTCTCACATTGGCAAATACTGACTATGAGTATATGTTACATGAAATTATAAATTCTAACATACATACTTATAACTGGACTACAATAGTAAATATTTAGAAGGTGAACCTTCAATTGTTTCGAGTAACATATTGAGGGGGTTCTTGTGTTTTCTAATTGATTCCCTGCTTAACATGCCCATAACTAGCCTCAGTCATATCAAAGAGGAATGGCCATCACATAATGCAGTTAAGGTAGCTTATATGTCATTATAGCAAATGCATATATCTGTAAAGCAGATATGAATAGAAGATGTGTTGTGGAATGCCTTCCATTTTTATGTTATTCTTCTAATGCCTAGAGATTGATGAAGCTTTTCTTTCGTTTTATATAAAGAAAATGTTTTAAAAAAAAATTGTTGTGGGCAAGAAAATGAAAACTTACTTTGAATTTTCAGATGGGATCCCTGCAATTTCTGGATAGAAAATTGAATAATTTATCTTGTGCACATAGCCATCTATTAATGGAATTCCGTTCACTATTGTTACATTGTAGCTTTGAACTGTTTTCTTTCTTTTTCCCTAGTTGGGTGTGTTCTGTACCATTTGTTGTGTTCTTAATCTCTACATTAATTGAATTGATGAAATTCCTTTATTGTTTATTTTTGACAGCCTTGTCCTCCCCTTTGCGACGTTAAGGGTAGCTATATATCGCAGTTTGAGCATACCATCTTACTCCGTCCAACTTGCAAAGAGGTGGTATCAAGAGGAGATGACTATTGATCATGGATAGATAAACTCTTTCCTTGATAGTTGCAGTGTGCTGTGCATCTCAAATTATGTTGTAAAACACTTAACGTCGATCCTCTGCTTTATTATTCATGGTTTGCTTGTAACATTTTATGATTTGAATCCAAAAATTGGACTCCAAAAGAAACAGAATATAAGTGAGAGAAAATCCATTACACTGGAAAAAATCGACTTAGGAAGGGATATTAATGAACTGTATTGTAGGAGAAAACATATATATGTAATCTCAACCTGCGGAGCCCAAGTAGGGTTGTACGTGATGGAAATTACTATGTGACTTGTGAGACTTGACCTTTTTTTTTTTTTTTTTTTTTTTGTGTNAGCTTTGAACTGTTTTCTTTCTTTTTCCCTAGTTGGGTGTGTTCTGTACCATTTGTTGTGTTCTTAATCTCTACATTAATTGAATTGATGAAATTCCTTTATTGTTTATTTTTGACAGCCTTGTCCTCCCCTTTGCGACGTTAAGGGTAGCTATATATCGCAGTTTGAGCATACCATCTTACTCCGTCCAACTTGCAAAGAGGTGGTATCAAGAGGAGATGACTATTGATCATGGATAGATAAACTCTTTCCTTGATAGTTGCAGTGTGCTGTGCATCTCAAATTATGTTGTAAAACACTTAACGTCGATCCTCTGCTTTATTATTCATGGTTTGCTTGTAACATTTTATGATTTGAATCCAAAAATTGGACTCCAAAAGAAACAGAATATAAGTGAGAGAAAATCCATTACACTGGAAAAAATCGACTTAGGAAGGGATATTAATGAACTGTATTGTAGGAGAAAACATATATATGTAATCTCAACCTGCGGAGCCCAAGTAGGGTTGTACGTGATGGAAATTACTATGTGACTTGTGAGACTTGACCTTTTTTTTTTTTTTTTTTTTTGTGAGACTTGACCTTAGGACGTGTCCGAAGGAGGACAACTCTATGGTCACACCCTTTTCTTAAAATATTTCAATGAATCTAATAGACATAAAAGTGAAAGGGTGCTGGAAAATTGCTATGCGAACTGGTAAGACTTGACCTTAGGACGTGTTTGGAGATGGACAACTCTAAGCCACAATGGGGAATCCATTTGGCTCGGCGATGAGAAGACTATTTGGAGGCTTGCTAAGAGAAAGAACAGCAGAATAAGAGTGAGAATAAGAGTGAGGCTGCTAGAGTTCTCGTTTGTGATGAAAGATTAAGGAAATTGCACGGGAGGTTTCTTGCAATAGATTGAGGTAGTAATCCTCACAATGATAAACTTGAAACAACTACAAGTTTAGAAAAGGGGTTGGAAGAACACCTGATTAATTCCCTCCGAAGTTTGTCAGTATTAGTTTGGGGCTAAGGTTCAATGTTTATCTTTTCTCAATTTAGTCTTGCTTATTTTTGTTTATTTTCCTGAGGAGTATTTATACCTGGATTAGCAATGAGTGCAAAAACTTGAAGTATCATTCCATCATTTAATGTCTTGCACTCTTACCCACGCATAATAAGTATTTTTCATTCAAATTTGTGCCTTTAATGCACAGGTGGTAGGACAAGTGCTCGGGGTTATGCCGAGCACTTATGGCTATCTCTGGGTACTTTAGTTCTTCTAATCGGCGTCTGACACCTTCTCTAGAGCGTTCAATGCTCGGGGAACGGTGTCTCGGTGTGGGCCGAGAAAATAAACTCGGCGCAATAGTTATTTAATGCTTTGCAATCATATCTGCAGGTTTGGGTCTTGAGGATTTAGGGTTCATTAATATTCCTGTCTGAGTCATTTCGTCATAAATGTGTTGTCAAGTCGTCGTAAATGCTGGTGTTTGCCCATGTATTCGGCTCCTCCAAGTCATTACTCTTCGACTTCTCTGAGTCATTACTTCTTGGTGTCACTCTTTAGCGCCTATTGGGTTCCATAATGACTACATCGTTAGACGTGTTAAGTTGGGGACTGCTGGGCCGCCTAGAGTCCCGCCAGAAATGTATGAAATGTTAATGCAAGTCGTATAAGATAGGATATGAAATCACGCAAGCTCTTACGACATGATGATAAGATAGGAGTGCAAGTGGAAAAAGAGAACCTGGATATCAAGGTTGTACAATCACAAATAAGTGGTACGATGATATTATGGAAGAACGATTACATTGGTTTCCAAAATCAGACGGGTTTATGCTTATGAATTCGACCATGGACTAAATTTGCTAATTAAATTTGTTGATTAAATCCATGGCTAGCATTAGATTAATAGTGGATTTCAATGTTATGTTCACTGCTGATACAACGGCATTATAGACTCAATCAGTAAATAGGGTTCTAATAAAATAATTGATTAGTAAATAATTGAAAGAATAAATGTTATTTTTTTTCTTAGCACAAAGAGTTATAATACATTCTGTATGTAGTAATATAATATATGAATGAAATAATCATTACTAGGTATTGCATATTTTGATATTTAATTTGTGTCTATAAAAATCTATTCCCATTCCATTAAATCCCTAATCCCAAAAATGTTAGAGAAATTGACCTCTGCCACCCCCAAGCCACCACCATTACTCCAACCACCAGCTCCTCCATCTCCATCTACACCACACGTTGCCACCTTCACCCCTGCATCCACCCCATCTAAACCACCCTAGTCACTGCAACCTCTACCTTCAATACAATAACACCACCTCACCGTCATTTCATCCGGAGGGAGGTGGTGGTGGTGGTGGTGGTGGTGGCATTGATGGCACTAACAACAGTAGTGAGCTAGTGATTGTGACGACAATGATAATGGTGGTGGTTGGCCTGGTGGCCATGGGATTGTGGAGGTAATGGCGGAGTGAAAATGCTGACGCTTGCAACAACGGTGAGATGGTGGTGGTGGTGGTTGTGGTAGGGTGGTGTAGATGATGGGGGTGTTAAGATGATAGATGGGACATTAAAAAATAAATATTACAATTTTAATTTTATCAGAGTTAATTCGATCACATTTCATCTTCTTACAATAGAAAGATTGATTGTCTATATTTGAAATTTATTATCAATTTTATTCCAACAGTTAAAGTTAGTTATCAAAAATTAGAATGATAAATGTATACTCTATTTCATCTTCCTTGAAAATATTATTCTATATTATATGTGCCATTAAGGTGTCCCTATGATAAAGGTCCCAAAGTCACAACTTGAGCTTAAGCTAGGTCACGATAGCCCTATTCTTATTTTTTTTAGGACACTCAAGACACCATTACATTTGGGTTTTGAGACACAATGCCATGAATGTAATGTTCTTATATCTACCCTGGTTTTATGCTCTTATTGGTGATAATGAAGTTCTTTTGTTTAACAAAAGAGAAATAGGAGAATTCAAATTCACTCCCTTTTTTTTAATTTTAAATCACATACTATAAATTCAATAGAAACTCATTATATTCCAACTAGATCCTCTATGGAGATGATAATCCATCACAAAGAGAATTAAAGGAAAGTACGGAAACCAATGTAAGCTGAGTAGAAGATATCCATTAGTTGACATTTGAATCAAATACATACCATACTAGTAATTGCCACCGCCACCCCATATTGTCATCCCTTATCCCACCCCGACTCAAGACCCTATTATTTTTTTGAAAAATACTCATTATTGTGTTAAATTAATGATAATGAAATAAAATAATTTTGTAGTAGCAATTAAATAAACTATATTGAATAATTTAATATAATGAGATCCATAAATTGTTAATAAATAATTTAAAATCACAAAAATTTAGTACTTTTAGAAAAAAAAGTTTCATAAACACCCTCTCGTAAATTATTTCTCGTAAACATAGATTAGAGGATAGAGAATGTGTGTGGGTGCGCGCACGTTTGAGAGATACAAAAAAGGGTAATGGTAAGAGAAAAATTTGAAATAATAGAAATTTTTTAATAATTATCTTATTAATGAAAAATTAAGTTATTCAAAAAGAACCAATGACATAAAATCAAAATAAATTTGACAATTTAACAAATACAAAATTCATGAAAATTAGAACGGAATATTGGAACTCTTTTAAGCCAATTACGTCGCTATATATTATCTATAAACAGATATGGCCACCTTGAATCTTACTTCATACCTGTTTTAAGGATTTTTATTCCTTCCAATGTACTTTTCTTCCATGTCCTTAATAACATATGCCATGTATTGAATATAATATGCTCCATTTGGATTCCTTCTACATGATCTAGTGATAAAAAAAATGTATACAGTGAATTGTGGTCCAAATATATACTCAGGATTGTAGCTCAGCTTTTAATCAGGAACTATGAGAGAGAGAGAGAGAGAGAGAGAGAGCACAATCACCCTGATTTAACTACTGACAGGAAGGATCAAGAATCAAGATAGCTTGCAATGCAAAAGAATTTATTTCTGGAGGATAATGTACCATTATGGAATTACCAGCACTCAAAAATCCTAATATACATGAACAAAATTCTCAATGAACTATATTGATAAAAGAAAACATATTAGTTATTTTGGGCAGAACACAGGAAAAAATGGCAATGGCAGTGTCACTAAAGCCGGTCCAAGGATAATTAAAAGTAGGCAAATTTTCACTGATTTAAGCAAATATGTTCATAGGACAATCAAATTTCAGGCAGTTCCGTTCACTCGGACATGAAATGGGGGGCCACGGCAGAAAATTGGCTCATCTAGTGAGGTACTTCTTGCACGGGCCCTTAGGATCTCATTAGCATCATCAATCACAGCAGCAGCTAACAATGTGTACTCACCCGGGACCAAGAAATAGAGGGAAAATGAATGTTTAATTTCTTCAAGCGGGGGGACCTCTATGGTTACACCACACAAAACACCTGTTTCGTGAATCAAGAAGAATGCAGAGACATAAACACTTGCCCAAATAATTCTGAATAATAGCATGTACTATTAGGAAATTAATTTCCATCCATGCAACTGGAACTTGACATTTATATATTTTTTGATAAGAAACAATAATTTTATTAATAAGCAAAACAAAAGATTACATCATCTGAGCAAAGTAGGACAAGTCGTCCAGCCCTAGAAACAAACAGTACACATTGAAGAACCATCCAAAACAGGCACTAACTTAAACAATATGCTACTCAGAGAGGGTGAGAAACCCCGTTCCTAAATCCAGATCCCCACACACTTTTAAAAACTCTCCTGTCAACAACTTCCAACTTAAATTCTGACAAAATAACATACTATTTCTCCCCCAACCACCTTCCTAACTCTCCCACCATCATAGTTGATCCCACATTGCAAGTTTCGTAGGCTCTAAACCTTTTCTTCTTCCTCACACTCTCCCATCCCACTTATTCTTACCCTTCTTTTTAGTGCGGACCAAGGATAAGTCCATCTTCCTTAAGAAATCTTAAGAACAACCCATATTGCTTCATCATAAATAATATATCTATCGTCACCTGCAAATGTCTTCCCACTCTCCTCTTCCTCTATCAGCTTCAGCGCCGCCCGTCTCTCTCTCCCTCTCTCTCTCTCTCTCCTCTTCCTCTAAGCTCAATCGCTGATCGCAACCTGCACTCCTCTCCGTCGGCGACTACAGAAGCTTGTCCTGATCTCGTCTTTATGAAGGTACTTGCCTTAAAGCTTCCCGTCTTTTTTTTTTCCTTTTAGTCTCATTTTTCCCGAAGAACTCTGAAAGTGCTTCTATATTGACTAATTTATAAGCCTTGGGTTTAAAATTGTTCCATGGATTGATCATACTTTGCTTGAATATTGTTGTCATTGTGTTTTTTTTCAATCTATTTTTTTATCTTTATAATTTGATTTTGTTGGTAGACTTTCTGCTCTTTTCATCATAATTGACTTCTCTATCTCAAATTGATGGAAGTTGAAATGGTGTTGATTTGCATTGGCTTTAATGTCAATTTTGTGTTATGTTTTTTGTTGGGTTGGGTTGGCATAAATCTAGACAAAGTGTTTAGCACAAATCTTATTCATATTGCCGTGCACACTTTTATCCTTGAAAAATGAAATGCCCTTCTTTAGCCTCTAGGTTCAGTGTTGTTTCAACATACTGAACTTGAAGCCATTGTACAATTGAAAATGCTGTTGGTAGCCGTTGTGCTTGGGTTATTTAAGATGGAAGTCCCACCCGAGCTTGCATTGTATTGATGCCGGGGTCAAGAAGATAGTTGTTGTGTACGAGCGGTATGTTTTAGAGGATTCAAGACATGGGATTTCTATGCCTTTCTTAACTCTCAAAAGAGATTATAATTTTGAGCAACTGCATATAACAAATAAAGATGACATGTTAGCATTTCGACCAGTTCTATTCAGATCTTAGCTTTGTACTTTTTGTTTAGTCATAGGCTTTTGGTGGATGTTTTGATACCCAACGCCTATATTTCTTTGGTTTCTCTACATTCATGTGTTGTTTCAACTTTGGTGTCAAAAGAAGTCTTTTCATTTTATCTTTTTTGTTTGCACTTAATAGTGTGGCTGTTGAAGAAGTAGAAAAATATTTCTTTTGTTTGCATTTATCTTTTTTTTCTTCTTTTAATGATATAGGAAAATGATGTTGAAGAAGTAGATTCTACCATCACCGATGGTGTGAAGAGATGATTGACTTGGTAATTTTTTAATTTCAACCAATCAATTTTATTAGTAATTACAAAATATTTTTTATGCAATTATTATAATTTTTTATGTTTTATTTTCTTTATTAAATTACAGGTGTGAAGCTACATGCCAAAAAAGTTTCCCCATTACATTGTTTGTGTTATGTTGAATTATATCAAATTCAAGTAATATTTTGGACATTTGTTCTTTGTGTTATGTTGGAATATGTTGAACATTATGTTGGAATATGTTGTCCTATTATGTTGTGTTAGATTATGTTAAATTATATAGAATGTTGTTGGATTATTTAAAATGTTGGATTTTTTTAAAATTTTGGATTATGTTGGCTTGAGCTTGGGCGGGTACGGGAGAAGTGGGGACAGAGATCGGGATTAAAAATTTATCCGCGGACGGGGATGAAGATGAAAACTATCCCGGTTAACGGCGGTGGACCGGAGATGGACGAAATTTTTTTAAGCGGGTACGGGGATGAAGATTACACCCTCTGCCCCCACTTCGGTCCATTGACATCCCTAGATATACCACACTCCCCAGAAAGAAGGTAACCCTTCCTCAAAATTACCCACCATTGAAGACTTTTGAGGATCTCAGCGCACATCCGAAGTGCAAAGATGATCATCACTGACCAGATCACCCCTTATATCTTTGCGTGTGTCATCACCAGCCCAATTTTCAACACCTCCATGTCGACCATCTTCCCAGCATTTCAAAATACCTCTTCAGCATTCAATCTGAGCTTCAGCCCACTTTTGTGGCAATCTGAACCATCATCCGAGCTGCTATCAGAATCTCCACTCCCAGCAGAGAGCAGTCCAACCTCATCTACATTCAAATATCCCTCCTCCATGTCTAACAGCATCCTTTGTTGCACCCCATTATTATCAATATCCCCCTCAAAATCGTCCCAAATCCCCTCCTTCACAGAATCAGTATTGCCTTTGTCACATCCTTTTACACAATTATCAAGTATATCTTGCATCACCACCATCAACCCCTGCGAGCCCCCCTCTGAAACCTTGCAGCTTCGAAACTCCTTTTCCTCCCCGATATTGCCTACGGAGATTGAAGCCCTAGCTAAGGGTTTCTCCTTCATCGACAAAGAGTTCAGTTTACTTGAGGACTGGACAGAGCCCAAAGTCCTACGAAAAGAATTTGCAATTTTAGGGAAAAATGGGCAAATCCTTGAAGGCCCATCTAGAAATAGAGAGAAGCCCAGGATAAAAAACTCTCCTCCACTGGGCCATATTTGATGACGTCTTTTCCTTGAAGTCCACAACACTCTCCCTAGCAACATTTGGATCTTGGCCACAGTCATCAAAATGCCTTTACCACTGTCATTAAACCACTTTAACACTATTTTCAATATTCAAATCAGATTTAGAATTCCCAAAATCATGGGATTTGACACAATTACTTTGCTTAATTATGTTACTAATTAGGTGATCTTCCAAACCCTCAGCCATCTCCTCATTTCTCTCACCACTCAAGAGAACATGAATATTATCTCCCCCCCTTACTAACCTAATGCCATGTGCCCTTTTTACACCGTCCCTCCATCTCAACTGCTGTAATAATGTATCGATTTTCGGTACCACCACCCTCAAACAATCTCATCCGTTCATCACGACCCATTTTTCCCAAGCAAGAGAAAACCTTAACTTGAATCAGGTATGCTTTCCAATTGAAGTTGGTATTCAGTGAGGTCCTAAGGAAGCTAGATTCTGGCTTGTGGATACAAATTAGCGCCGCAAACAAATTCTCACGATTCTTGGTTTGACGATCGACCTCGACAAAACCACCACACACTACTCCCCAATCTTCTAAAAAACTTATTGATGCCATAAATGAAACGGAAATCCTTGTACAACAATCCACCTTCCCTATAACGAAACTTTGTTGTGAACCTTAGTTGATTCAAGACTCCACCTTCGCATCTTCACCATAATTGACCCCTCAAGGAGGCACTTTCCATCCCTGCAAATTTTGTCCACGTCTTTGTCATCTTTACATAAGAAAATTGCTTTACTAGTCTAAAAAACACTCAATTTACATCAAAACTCAATGCCTTTAACAGAGCCTTTTGAATTTCCCTCCAAAAATGAAACAAGATTTCTCTAATGCAAACTACAACATATTTCCATTTTTCTTCTTCCCTTGAAAAAATTTCATAAACCAAAAGCTTTTTTTGAACTATTTTGAGTGTTCTCACCTACTCTTACACCTTTGACCTCATCTTGTTTTCACCTCACAAAATTGTGTTATCGCCAAATCAGATTTAGACTTCCCAAAATCATGGGATTTGACGCAATTACTTTGCTTAATTACGTTAGTAATTGGATGATCTTCCAATCCCTCAACTGTCTCCTCATTTCTCACAACACTCAAGAGAACACAAATATTATCTCCTTCCCCCCCCCCCCCCCCCCCCCCCCCAAAATCAC